>CM019756.1:11695424-11755424 GCA_009761765.1 Phenacoccus solenopsis
ATAGCTTTCAGAGTACTTTTTAATACGTATAATATCTATTAGAGAAATCTGAGATTGATCCAGTCAATATCATCAGCAAAGGATCTAAATTTTCTAAATATTTCAGATAAAGTATAAGGATTTAAAATTTTTTCTTTTCAAAAAAAAAAAAAAAAAAAAAAAATTTCAAAGATATAATAAAATATTTAAAAATATAAAACTGTTTAAAGTGGAAGAAAATATTCTAAAATTCCAAAATGAGTAATACGTTTAAATGGAAATTGAGCACTCTTTAAAATTAAAACTAACCAAATCATAAATAAGTATAATTATCTAAATTATATAAAATTATGATAATTTTTTTTTTTACGTGCCATGTACAGCAACAATGGCTAGAGGCACGAGAACAAATTATATTTTATTTATTAATCCTATGGATTTTAGAAAAATGAATAATAATTATCAACCTGTATTTGGTTATCTGATAATATGTCCTTTAAAATATTACAGTCAAGTTTTGGATCGAGGGAGTTATAGAGGAGGCAATCAGTGAGGATGTGTGAAACAGTTATGGGAACATTACAAGGGGTACATATGGGAGGGGGTTGTTTGGTGAGGAGATGTGGGTGGGTTATAAAGGAGTGACCAGTACGAAGACGAGTAAGAATTGAAGCATGTCGACGGTTAGGTTGGAGAGAAGTTTTCCAGATATTTATGGTAAATTTAATATTTTTAAGTTTATTTGAATTTGGGATGTTTGACCAGTATGGTTGAAATTCTTTGAATAGTAAGGACTTGGCGTTGATTTTTAAATCATTTAGAGGGATATCTATATCTGCGATTAGGTGGTAGAGGTAAGCTCGTTTAGCATAGGTATCAGCTAACCCATTACCTTCTATTTGTGAATAGGATGGAATCCAACATAAGATAATCGTTTTTATTAATTGTAAAGAAAGCAGAGATGAAGTAATTTCTTGGACTATAGGATGTGGTCTTTTAGATCCATGATTTTGAATGGCTATTAGGGATGAAAGAGAGTCTGTAAATAAATGGTTGAAAAAATTTTTAAAATTAAATTAATTCAGTCTCTTAATCGATTTAAAAATGTAACTATAAAACTATAATTCAAAATTTTATTATTTTTGTGAAATAATATTAATAAATAAGATATTAATATACATACTAATTTGAAGAAATATAAAATTTAAATTGAATGGAACATATGTACAAAATTTATTAGTTATTTAGGTATGTCCATAAATTATGATAATTTGTTTTGTTGTTGTTGTTGTTGTTGTTTTTTTTAAATCCAAATGGAAAACTAGTCTAACGTAAGAAATATTCAAAAATAAAAAGCATATAAAAATGAAAAAATATTCAAAAATGATTAAAATAACTACTCATTAAAAATATTATAATATACCATTATTATATAGAATTAATGTAAGAAATTGATAAAATGTCCCGGTACGATGGTAAATTATTAAAAAAAAATAATCCTTGTGGAAATAATATCCAAAAAAAATCTAGCAACAAAAAAATATCTAAAAAGAAAAATAAAATGTTCAAAAAAAATAAATTTCAAACAATAATAAAATTTTTAGAAAACATCCCTAAAAAATTCAAATTCAAGCATAAATTCATAATTAATCATATTATTTACGTTTTCATATTTTTTTCATTAATTTTTTTAGCCGAGTTTTTTAATAAAAAACATAAACTATTACTGCCTACCTGACTGAAGAATGGGAATCGGGGGAAGGGAGTCCTCATAATTTCGCATTTAAACCATTTGTAGTTATTCTCACTTCATTCTTAAGAAAAAAATGAAACCACTTTGAAAATAGGCATTCTATATCTAAGACACAAAAATTATTTTTGCTTCATCCCTTTGAATCTAGTTGCCTGATCCATAAAAATTTTTATTTCTTTTAAATTTATTATAATAATTTTAATATTAATTTATTTACGAAGTAAAGTTTCTATTTTCTCTAATACCTAGCGTTGGCTGAAGAACGTAATGGGCATTTGTATAATTCCGGTGTTACAGTGCCTTCCTGCCTTCACTAGCGAGTAAAAGTGAGATAAAATTTTTATCAATTTTTTCCTTCAGTAGCCCATGAAGACAAATTTTCGAGATGTTTGAAAAATTGAAAAATGTAAATCAAAATAAACAGATCATAAGCCCAGGCTGATATCCAAGAAACCAGAGGAACTGAGCTTTCTATAAAAAAAATTTAAGCCTCACTCGTAAAATTTTGTATTCAATACGGAATTGCCAACTAACAAAAAAATAAATCGGTGTCTCTCTATGATTTGGTTACTTCTCTGAAATGATTAGTCGGTTATGGGCCTATCAGCCTGGACCGATCAATTGAGATGTAATTTCAACTCAATCCATTATCATATGTAACAATTTTATTATTATTATTTTTTTATTTACTCATTATAAATTATGTGAAAGTTTCGCTCATGGTATCAGTGTTATTGGGAATCTTTCATCTCATTAAAAATATATCAGTGAACTAGCTTTTAGATAAGATTCGTGAAACAGCGTAGTTTTGTATGACTAATGCATATCTTCTACAGTACTGTGATAATAAGATGATCTGAGTCAATGACGCATTCTCTGTGAAATTGTGTGTATGTGTGTGTTTTTCTTATGTATAAAAAGTTTCAAAACGTATACTCTTAAAGAGACCATCCAAAAACATAAAGTATTGTGTGTGATTCGTATCGGAGAAAAAATCATCAACTTCAAGTTTATACATTTTCATGTGAAATATTTTTTACATCACAAATGGCTGGCCAGAGTAGCAGAGCGAGGATAAATAAAAAAAATTAAAAAAAAAAACAGACTTTTTATTTTGTATATTACAGTATTGTATTGAATTACCTACCTGTCTTCAGGGCTGGGAAGAGCTTAAATTAGCCCCAGAGCGAGAATAATTTTCGGACTTGGCTTAATTTTTTTTAATGCGATGAAAATTTAATGAAAATGAAATTTAAAACGTTCCCTTCTATCTGTACCCTTTACTCTGCAGCAACTTTTCGCAGATAATGAGCCATGGTTGACAAATCTCATCAAGTTCCTTAGACTCACAGGTATATTTCATCAAATCTGATCGGTAATCATTAATTTTAAATATTCCTTTTAATTGAATTTTTAGATTATTAATTTTTTTTTTTTTGTAAAAAAATCTGTTGAATAAATAATAATTAATTTTTTTTAATTCTAATAATTTTTAGAATTTTTGATTTAAAATTTTCGTATAATTATTCCATTTATTTTTATATTAAAAAATGATAATTAAATAAAATTAATATTATTAATAATTTTTGATCACCTTATCATACCTCTGGCCGTAGCAGCAGTACAGGACACGTTAAGTAAACAAGTAACTAAAACAGTAATTGGCCTTGTATAAAATTTTAAAGCTTGAAATTTCGATTTTCAAATCATGGGTAATCTGCTGTCTCAGATCTTCCTTTGTCTCTCGCCTTGTTTGTCGTGTCGTGATTTTTTGTCGTGGGGGGGGGGGGGGTAAAAGCAAGTGGTCCTTTCAATAGCTGTATTTTCATCTGATTCAAGTACATATAAGCCGAAAGAACACTGTTCGAAATGAATAGCTGGTTTCACATAGATTTCAGTATTAACTCTAGATTCCTACACTGGATGAAAAAACACACGCGATACGAGTTAAACTGTTTCCCCCTGCGTGTGAGAGCGGGGTATGATCAAACGTTTTTTCAAAATAATTTTGTATCTTGAAATAATAACAAATTAAAAAAAAGAAAATCGATGACTTCTCCTAGAAAGTGACGTGATAATGAGTTTCGTGATAAATTTACGAAGAAAGGATAATTTTCAAGATGAAAATTTACTTTTCAAAAAATGACTTTTTTGGGGTAGTTGGTAACACTGCGTTTCTATACCATTTTTCGTATAAACGGTATATCATATTTTTGTAGAGACGATTTAAATGAATTTTCACCATAAAACCCATTCTCGTAGACTTAATTACAAAGCTGTAACTGACTTTAAAGTTTTTAATTTTCATAGTGTAGGAATGTAGAGTTAAGTGATTTAAGCTTCATCTTTCAAAATTTTGATTTTGCAAAATTTTATAACACTTAAACTGATATTTGAAAAGTGCAGAGTATAGGTTGATGTTTCATTCATGAGTTGAGAGTTTATTTCAAGGTTTATGAAGTTTCTGTTTTCCCCCCTCCCCTCCTCCTAAATATAGATATCGATCATTTATATTATTGAGAATTTTGAGATTTGTTCTTTGAAGGTCTGAATGCTCTGTGGTTCGATAAATTCGACGTTTTCGATGAATTACTCGATACCTGGAAGCATCGATTGTGTTTTCGATTGTCTTATGCTGTTGTTACCGATCGACTAGGCGTACAGGAAGCGTTAGAGGTTTTAGAAGAAGGAGACGATAAAGTGATAAACTTACACGTATAATATTCCATCATATTTTGATTATATCGATAAGCAGCCGTACTGAGGTCCATAGCCGGCCTCAAGGCGAACAATCCGAAACTGGAGTGCTCCAGTTTGATTGCGGTTTCGGACGGTGGTTCGAAGAAGGAATCGTTTACGTCTGGGGAGCTCAATGTGTCGTCTTCGTTGGCATCGTGGAGGCTGGACGACTGGTGAAGGCGAATGCGATGTACGATTTGGGCGCGATTATGTAGGCACGCGAACCGCGAAGAGAAAAATTTGATTTATACGAGTGAAACGATTTAAAAGGCGAAATATATAAATATACGAATACAGAGGAGGAAATAAAAAGTAGAAAAAAAATATAAATATTACAACGGAGACTAGCAACTCGTACGATTTTGAAATATAAATTAATTATTTGCGAATTTAATGAAGTTTTACGTAGGTAAAGTCTATTCGCTGATGCCGGCGATAGTATTCGAGTTTCCATCTCCATTTTTCATCGCGAATATACAGCGAGAGTGATGTAGGCGATTTGATGACAGACGGGATAGCGTTTTCGGATTGCCATGACGGTGGCCGGTGTACGAACATATCTAGGTGATAGATTTCGGGCAATGATGCCGACTCGCCGGAGCAAAGATGAGGCGCAGCTAATCGCTGTAACGCGTACCGGGTATGTAAAGGATGCGATCGAATGGTGGCATTTCTTCGACGGCGAATAGGTAATCGACGGCACACTTCATTTGCGAACTCGATCACCCCGCAAAAAAACGACCGCACACGGGCGAATAGTCACAAAAAGCGAACGGCGTTAACTGGCGAAGAAATTGCCGCGAATCGCGAAACCAACGATACGCACGCACACACAGACACGTCTTCGGTCCCTGTTTGGGGACTGTGCGCCCTTCTATTGCCGCCCCGAATGACCGTATTACTATTTTGGGTGGTAACCTTTCCTTACGTTCGTTGTTCATTCGTCCGTTAGTGCTTTTTTCGCTTTTGCTTTCCGTTCATTTAGGTGGTGGGATGAGTACGTGAAAAAGCCCGTCCCATTGAAAGCCACCGTACCCGAGACCGTGTAAACGCGATGATACTCGTGCCCTTTCCTCGTCATGTCGCATATATTATCGATATTCGATAAACATTTTTATAGATTACCTAATCAGTTACGTGCCGCTCATCGAACAGGTTCCCCGTTCGAGGCGAGGATGTGTTTGGTGTTTACATTATTCAAGGCTTTATAGATGGTATTTAATTTTGGTTTTTTTCCCTCACTGCAAGTTTGGGCCAAATGGAGGAAAACGGTTGTGTTTTGTATATGGTACGATGTTGTTTTGAAAAGTGTGTTTTTTCGAATAAAGATTGATTTTTTGTCTTTACTCAGTCGATTAATTTATGTTGTGTTTCGGTTTTATTTTTTATGGTATTTGTAGTCGTAAGTAGATTCAAGTTTTAATCCTATATGTTTGGACCATAAATGTTCGATGATAATTTTTTACATTGCGGAATATTCTCGAAATTTATCAAAAAAAATGTTCTAATTAAATAAATAGCGAATCTATTTGAAATTTAATTTCTGGCTTTGAAAACCTCTATGTATACCAAGAGCAAGTCTGACTAAAGGAGTGGGGTGAAGGGGTAGCTATTCTGTTCTTAGATTTTGAAAATAGACTCAGAACTTCCCAAAAGAGGTTCGGAATAGGAAATCAAAACTGTTATACTTTTTGGAATAATTTTATGAGTTTACCCAAGACCCTAATATTACTATAATGGTTGTATTCTTCTATATAACTTTATACAAATTTTAAATACTCCATTTTAAATACAGTAATTTTGTAATAAGCTTACTCGAATGAAGAGTTGCCTCAAGCTTTTTATTCGTAATTATTTTGTTTTCAAATATTTTGAAATTTTTTTCTTCACTTTTGCATTTTTTTTTTTTTTTTTTTTTTTATTGAAGTGTTATACTTAGTTATTAGGCTAGAGACACGACAATGTTTTTAAGATAAGCCGCATTGAGCATGAACAGAGATACGGCGATCCCTCAAGGCTTACGAAGAGCACCCCCACCCCCACCCCACCCCACCCCATAAAGTGAACTGTAATGCCCTGTTAACAAAAATTTTTCAATAAATTATGTAAAAAAATTACAAGGTATATTTTTTTTCACACTCGCTGTATCTCTGCATAATAAATTTGTACACATGAAACTGCTTAATTTTTGGGGATTAATTTATAACATTTCATCAAATAAATAATAATAATTAAAAAAAAAAAAAAAAAAAAAAAAAAAAAAACGGAAATTGCTGGTTGTGCATTACGCGAATTATTGCTTCTATTGGTAGACCAATTTCTGAAATAAAAACACTTCTTCTACTTCCTGATTACTGATTTAAATTCTAAGTACAGCTTACAAATAAAAAAAATTAAACATAAATCGCTTTCGAGGAAATGCTCCTCATGAATATGGCTTCGCCGCACCCCTAAGCACGAAGAGAGAAAAATTGAAAAAATTGTTTACTTTTTTTGGACCACCTTGTAAGAGAAGCGAGAGAGAGTATTTTTAAGACTGCGAGTTTTTTTCGTAGAATTTGTTTTTTCACAGATTTTTTGAAAATGATAGGAAATGAAGTAGGAAACGTAATTATTATTGTGATAGATGCAATTTTTCATTATTTGTTTAGAATGATATTTTGTACTTCCTTCTCACCCCCCCTCCCCTTCATTCTTCACAAGTACAATAAATAATATAAAAAGAAACGATTTAACAATTTAAGCTAAATTAACAAAAATCTGAACAAAAAAAAACATGTGTATTAAACGCAAAGCTTAAGGTGTCCTTTTTTTAATAAGGCGATTACAAAAAAAAATGTGCTCAAAATTGCGTTGTTTTTGTTGGAAATTTTTATAGAGATATGGAAGGATACCTGCCTCTAAGAATTATGATGGAAGACCATATACTTATACTCAGTGGATCTTATATAGGTGTTTAACTGTTTTATATACTTTAAGAGGGAAGGAGGGAATATTTTTGATTTTGTTCTAATCATGATTTTCAGCAGACCTGTACACGATCATGTCGATTATTTTATAAGAATATATTTATATTTTGATTAATTTTATTATTTCTGCTGTAATATTTTAGTTAGATGGAAACTAACTCAAAAAAGCTCGACATACGGTTTTAATTTGGTCATTAATTTCAATTTAGCGCAAATAAATAAATAAAGAAGGTTTACAAGCCTACAAGAGGCCCAGAATGGAATCGCGCTCCAATGCCTTAACGAGTATGTCACTGATTTCAGTATCAGATTAGTTTGCTTGTTCTGAAATTGGTGAAATAGTATGATTTTTGAAAGTCAAATTTTGAATGGTTTTTTTAATGTTGAATTAAAATAGTTTTAACCAGCTCGTACTTCATATGAGGTGAAACGAATAGAGCATCAGGAGTCGTGTGAATTTGGAACAAGAATTTTTAAAAGTCAAGGAAAGTGATAAGTTCGGTGAATTTATTCTGGTACTTCGATTTAAGGAATTTTAAAGGCTTTTTGGATATTGCTTCGAGTAGAATTTAAAAAATGATACGAATACCTTAGTAATTGGTAAACCAGGCTTGCTCAAGGGGTAAGGGGAGTTCCCCCGATGCCCATGTTTTTTTTTGAGGGCCCATGACTTCACGCATTGGCTCATCGGCGCTAAAAATCTGTCTTTACTACATCCAAATTTTTTTTTCTACTCTCATAACTCTTCCTCCTGGGCCAGGATTTTCACTGCACGGCCCTGTGGTGGACTTTTTGATGGAAAAAAAGTATTGAAAAAAATTATGAAACCAGATTAAAAAAAAAAATTACATAATTATTTATTTTTATCTCCATGGAGACTCAGAGTCCACCATTTCATCACTTCTCAGCTTTCTCATCTTGAATCGCCTCTTCAAACAAGTCTAAATCATTAAGCACGTGCCTCTAGCTTCAGTGGCTGTACACGGCACTAACAAAAAAAAAAGAAATCATTTCTACCTACTTACTTAATTATTAATAATTATCTCATATTTATATAGAATTTGCTTAAAAAAATTAATATGAATTACCCAAAAGTATAAAACATGTTAGTTCAATTTTACAATGCATAGAAAATTTCTAAAAAAATAAAATGCGGAAATGTTGAACTTTTTAAAACAAAAAATAATCTGTAACTTCAGCTGCAAAAACTCAAATTGCTTAAAAATATATATACCGTATATTTATGTACGTATTTTGAAATTGTTACGAATTTTCAATTTTTAAATTCTAAAATTATTTTTTGATAGTCAAATTCTTCAGTTTTTTTTTAAATTTCTTTATTTTATGTCGCTCGACTGCTAGGTCATTTGCGACGAAACGAATACATACATGGTGTTACAGGTACATTACAATAATTAGTATAGACAGTAGGTTCTAGGTTAACTATATAATAATCAGAGTATGTCGGCCAATTCCGACTCCTCCATGAATTTCAGGTTTGTTTTAAGGAAATACTAAAAATTTTCAAAATATAAAGAAAGTAAATGTTCACAAAAGGAAAAAATATTCACAATCCATAAAAGCTTAAAAAAAATAAAACTACGAATATACATAATTATTAAAAAAACCAAAAAAAAATATATATATAAATATGAATAAGTAGCAACATTTTTTTTTTTTTTTTTTTTTTTTATTAAGGTTAATTCAAGTGGCGTCTGTAACTATTATTTTTTAAATCGAAAAAAAAAATTTTTCAAAGAAAATATAAGTAGCAGTACAGGGCAAGTAAATTAAACAAGTAATTACTCAAAAGCAAAAAAAAACTGAAAAAGGTTCAAAAAATGGAAAGAAAATATCACACATCCATAACATGAATTTTCCACTGCTTCCATATAAATTTATATAAATCATAAAAATCTTTAAAAAGTCAAGTAAAAGAAGTAAGTGATTTAAAAAAAATTAAGAAACATACAAATTGTTAAACGCTCAAAAAAAAAATCAATTAAAAAAAAATAAATAAACAAAACACCGTAATTTTTTTTTAATCACACTTAAAATTTAAAAAATAATAAATATTCTGGAAATATCAAAATATTCAAATTAGAAATTTTTTTTTCAAAAGTGAAAAAAAATTTGCAAAAATTTGCAAAGAAAAAATAAAAAGAAATGTCTCAATAAATCTTACAAAAAGAGCTTTCTGTTAAGTCCATATATGAATCAATTGTAAATTCTATAGACCGCTTCCGTATTTACGGGGCTCCAGGGGGTCTGGAGCCCCCTTGACGATTTCAAAAATAGTATTGTTGCCATATACAAATAAGGAACAACGAAAATGTAATATGCAAATAATCAATAGTAATAAAATCGCAAAATTTTGAGCCTACCTAACAGATTTTTATATTTGAAAATTTTGCTGAACCCCCCCCCCCCTTGAACATCAGTATGGATACGCCACTGGTATCCTTTCTCCTTTTTTACAATAATTCAAAAATTATTGCCTTTTAGTTAGTGTCCTATCAGGCAGTGGCATAACTAGGATTTTCTGGAGGAGCCAAGGAGGTAAGAAATGCTTTACTTTTTTATTATTTGTTGTTATCCTAGTTCAACATTTTTTCTTACTTCATTTTTCTGTAACTTTTCAATTCTTGAGGTATGTTTTGGATACTTGCGTAAGCCAGTGAAGAAGGAGAAATTTTTTTTGGGGTGTGGCCTACGCTGGCCTCCCTTTAATTATACATCATTGTATCAGTGTGTCGTAAATTATAATTTTTGAAAGTTGGGAACGTTCTTCTAATTTGTTCGTTTTTGATAGAAAAATTATTGTCGAAAAAATATCATCTCAAAATATCGAGATTTGAATGTAATGCAAAAAACTATGGTTAGAGGAATATACAACCGATGAAATATTTTACATCCACTCTCATCTATTTGAATTCAGATATATCGAAACGAAATTAGATTTAAGTGTTGAACGTGCAAATCTGATATGAAAATTTAATCCAGTGATATCAAATTGGATCTAATATTTAATCCAATGATATGAAATGAAATTTAATTTAATCTACATTTGAGCCATTTGTTTTGGAAATTCTTGATTTTATTGATGTGGATTTTAGATCAGGTTCATGACATGTCTTCTCCTCCCCACCTTTTACTTTTAATTTTTATATGTGATTTAAATTAAAAAATTCACTTGTGTAGTCAAACGTATCTTATATTACAGAAATCGTAATACAAATATCATTAGAGCTGGACTGATGATTTAAAATTTAAAATATCTAGAATGATAATTATATCACGAAGTCATCATGGTAGGTCTACGATGACGTTTAAGAATTCACGTCGCGAATACACGCCGGCATTATTTTAATTACATCACGTCAGATTATAAACGACAGCGTGAAACGCATAAAAACAATACTTGCATTAAAGAGAGTAATGATTTATTCGTTCATAAAAATCAACATTAAAAATCGGCTATAGATAATTTTTACGCAACGATTCAAGCGAGTGGAACGCGCGAATACGATTGACTAGCGATCCGCGACCGTCGAGATTCGAGATGAATTTAGAAAAGTAGAATGTCGACGCAATTGCATAATTATTCGAGATAGTCTTCGACGACAAATCTCTTTAAATCAGGTGCGGGTGAGAAATTGTCGCCTTTGAAAGGCACCGCGGCGTGTAAAAAGTCGGCCACCCTGATCGCCGAGCTTAGCAGACCATTAAACTGCGACGCATCTGTTACATAGACGACACTTGGCATCATCGCTTATTAAGCTACAAAATATTAACGAACTGTAAAGGCGAACGCGATACGCGAATATCGACGCATCCAGCTACTCATAGGTACTTGGTGTCTCTCGATGTCGATGGCTATTAAAACGGAGACTACTCGACTTTTGAATTAACTTCACCCCGGGTGTGCAATAGGTATCGGTGTCAATAAATGCCAACAACCGGTACAGGTAGAGGTTTTGTGCGCTCGAAAAGAGCATCTGGCGCATTCTCGGAATACGCGTTCGGGCGAACCGTTCCAATGAATAAGGCTGTCGAGCAGTCCGAATGAACAACGCGTTATAAAACAGTTTATCGAGGTTTAAGGGTGCTTTATGAAAAGCCAGCAGTTTATAGATAACAGTAGCAAATCAAGTCATTGTGATGGTGTAAATTCAATTCTACCGCCGTGCGTACCTACTACGGGATACGCTTTAGTTCATTATTTTTTTCCTACCCTCGATGTAAACTCCGGTGTAGTGGGCTTTACGCGTTGTACGATTTTACAGCGTTTACGAGGGATTTTCGGCGTTATACGGTTGTTTTATTGGGATTTTTTATTCAGTGTTTGTTTATATAAGAGCAATTTTGATTTCAAGAAATTCTTCCGTGGACGTAGACTGGAATTTTAGTTACTTTTTTTTCGCCAAGTACCTCTGCTCGAATTTTCAAATCGACGTTCTGTTTTGTTTTTAATAATATGGACCGTAAAGGAAAGTAGAAAAAAGGAAAGGTGAAATAGGAGCGGGAGTAAGGTGGGAGGAGTGGGAGGAAGAGTGAATGAGAAATAGAGGAGGGCAAAAATCATGTTATTTTTAGGAATAGAAATGTGAATAAATGACAGATGAATTGTCTGGAATAGAAAAAAAAAAATGGAAAAATATCTAAAAATTAAAAAAATACAAAAATATAAGAAAGAGAGGGAGGGGAATGAGCTTTGACAATTTTCTCAGAAAATAATACAAAAAAACGAAATTTAATAATGAAAAAGTGCTCTGAAAGAATTTTTTTAAATTATTCATTTTTGTAGCAACCAGATTCCAAAAAAAAAAAAATTTTAAAAAAAGGCAGTCTCTTTAAAAAATAATTTTTACTTTGATAGTGAAAATTGTTGAAAAAATTGAACAGTAAGTTGAGACTTCCCTACAAAATTAAATTTTTTTTGCTCGATCACATAATTACTATTGTACGTGTCAAATCAATCCTTGTAGAAAAAAATCACAAAAATCGATTTTTTGGAGAAGCCCATGTACGTGTCTGATGGCTTTTAGAAATTCGTTAAAGGATAATATAGGATGCCAAGAATAAAATTTTCTGCCAATTTTTTTTTTTTTTTTTTTTTATATGTACAACGTCATGTACAGCAACTGCGGCTAGAGGCGTTCAATTTGTGGTTTATAGTAGGGATCGAAGATTGGTTTTTATTTATTTATGATTTTTTTTTTTAATTATTAAATTCGTAGCATGAATAAACTTATGTCTCTAAGCATAAGAATGAAACTAATCAGATAAAAAAATTTACAGAATTAAAAAAATTCTTAAATTTTTTTAATTATGGTTATTATAATTTTTTTTTTTAGAAAAAATTACCTATTAGAAAATTAATAGAATTAAATGTGAAAAAATGAGGGAATTTCTAAAAAAATTACTTTTCAGCACAAAAAAAAATTGTATTAAAAATAAAAATTATTTAAAAAGAAATTTCTGCATATTTTTTCCCCTTTAAAAAAAATATGTCCACAAATAAAAATTTTAAAAATTCCAAAAAATCTTTTCATCAACTTTTCATGTATATATATATTTTTTTTTGATTCACAGAAATAAAGAATATAAAATAATGAAACCTCTACAAAACATTTTTCCATGTTTTTTGTTTATTTAATTTTTTTTTTTTGTTGAAGAAAACATATTGTACAAAATATAAAATTTATAAAAAGTCCAGAACGATTTTTTAATGATTTTTTTTTTAGAAAAAATTCACAAAAACAAAAATTATCAAGAAATAATGAATTATGAAAAGCTGAGACGAAATAATGAAATTCTGAAATGAAATTTTTTGGATCTTTTTTTTTCAATTAAAAGCTTAAAAATTAAAATTGTTGAAAATTTTTTGTAAAAAAAGTGGCCACATACAAATTTAAAATATCTAGAAATAAAAATAAATATTCATAATAAATTTTTTAGTAACTTTTTGTATTAAAACAATCTAGCTTCATAAGTGTGAAAGAAATAATGTCCAAGTGAATCATTATTGTTGTTGTTGTTGTTGTTGTTGTTGGTTTTCTTTTTTATTCGAATTTATTCACATGTTATTTATTCAAATTAATTTTTCAGAAAAAATGTTCAAAAATGAAGTATGGCTCTCTACATTTTTTATTTATTCATTTTTTTTATTAATGGATGATGATGATATATTAGTAAGTCAAATGATTCCTTTGAAAAATAATACTCAAAAAGCCTAAGCAGTTATCTGAAGATGGTTCAGAAATTATGTGAATGTACACATAATATTATAACGTAAACAATATTTTCTTTTTCAACTTCATTAGGATATTTTTTTTCAATATTCCTTTGAGAAAAAGAAACGAAGAAAAAAATATTTTCCTGAGTGTCTCAAAAGTTATTTTTGTGCATTAGGCTTTAGGATCTTCCACTATGCCATCTTTGTCATAACCGAATACATCAGATTTTCCTTCTTTGTTATAGTGCCCAACTTTACCGCCAAAGGATAATCTAAAATAACAAACTACGTGTTTAGTTGTGGCTCTCAGCGATTCTGTATGTATGTGATGTAAAACTTCACGTATAGATTAAAAAATTTATTTCTTAATAGATGCCTTAGCGTTTCTTCTATCGTTCTCAGCAAAACACGATGATTTTTTTTTACATGAAATTTCTAGAAGAATATTTTATTATTATAGCTTTTTTAGGGCAGTGTTTAGTTTTTGAAATATACATTGAAAAAACCAAAGCCTAAAAAAGTCTTGGTTCCCTGACTAAAGCGAGATAAAATTTCGACATGTATGGTTATGTGGGGAAAGCATTTAATGCTGAGAAAATAAATACAGTTTTTTTACACCATTATGCAGTATTGCAGTTGCTAGTGTTATTGGATTCGAATAAAGTAATTGATATGTAAGAGTTCTCAATGCGACCATAACGATGAAGTGGATTACGAAACAACGCCAATTCTCGTATTGGAGACTAACACGGCGTTGAATTACTTTTTTTCGTGCCTAATACCTATGAGTACAATCTAGAACAATCGTCGATTGGTATAAGTAGGTATACTAACCATTACCTATTGACGTTAAGAGATATAACGTAGTTCGGTATTGACACCGCAGTTCCTCGATTTCGAATCTTTCACAACTGAAGAAGTAAAAAATAATAACAGCAAAAACCCGCGCCGAAACAACCGATTAGTAATTATTTAATACGGTGGAGACGAAATTGCGTAAATGCGTATTATAATGACGGTAATTAGGACGTTGAAAATTGATGTTTTGACGACCGGTGGCATTTCCTCGTGCTTTACGATGAAAACCCATTCGAATCGTCGAAAACAATTATTTTTTAAATTGCCAAAATCTTCATATCTCACCTTGACAACACGTACGAACATCAAAAGGAATATTTTTTTCGCCTAAATACGCGGTCGATACGACACGCCACACTTTTTTGTATTCTTCACACCGTCACGTTATTGTTATCCTGGCGTTGTCGTAAGCGTGATCGTCGAGCCGCGAAATTAAAAGACAAGAAGGATTATAAATAGTGCAACTGCACCGTACCCATCCCTTTCTGTTACTGATTTATCAAACTGGGGCCTTGATGGAGCCAATAAAATTCCATTCATATTACTTCATCTTTCCACCATTTCGGCGAACTGTTTTCCTCTTTCATATTTCACAGTTGTCTGCCCTCTCGGTGGCCGCGTTATTTACGAGCTCGGTAGCGCGAAATTTTTCATTGCCACTAGTATGGAAATCACCGAGTGAAAGGAAGGGGGGAACGAGTAATACGATATTGTCGGGTAAGGCTGTTGAGTACGGAAATTCGACGTGCTTTTTTGAAACAGATATGTAGACGACGTGCAGGGGAGATTTTTAGCAATTTTCTTATAATGAAACGATATTCGAGTGAGTGTAAAAATAAGAGGTTTGGAAATATATCAAGTGGTTTCATAGAAGCGGAGTTCACATCAAACTAGAAAGGTAAGTGGCTAAAATAATCATTTATGAAGTCAGAACTTGAAAATACCTACTTTCTATCATAACAAAATCACCTAAATTGCTCGAAATTTGAGGTTAAAACGACTCCCAATTGACTTCATAATTGCCCAAAGACTAGTCAGAGTGGTTTGTTCGGTGTTTGAAAATCAAGAAGTCGAGATTCTGACGATTATTCTGGAGAGGAGGATTATGTTAGAGAGTCAGATGTTAAATTTTTAAGATTGCTTAAGAGTGAAGTGAAATTAGAAGCAATATTTTGAGAAGTATGTTGGATTTATTGATGAATTCAGACTCAAATGTTAAAGATAAGTTGAGATTCAGCGTCAATTTTTGATTTATTTCAGTCAGAACTTTAAAAAAAAATTGTGCTCTAATAGAATTAAAATAGGGACCTACAGAGAAAGAGAGAGAGAAAAGAGTAAATTTCTGCGATGATTCTCACAAGTTCAACTTTTAACGTAAAAAAAAATCTGGACTCATGGAAACCCCCTCACTCCTCCTTTTTTATTCCAGCCTAATTCCGGTCTTAGATATAAACTCATTGGGCAAATTATCCCTTCATTTAAAAAAGTATGCAAATTATCGTACGTAGAGGTAAATGAAGTTGCATATTTTGCAATTGCAGGCAGTATCATAGCTACTACATACTTGGTATATACAAAAACTCATTATTATTACGTAGTTCGTTTTCTTTAGAGTAAATGAAACTTTTTCATCGAATTGAAGTATATTTGTTGAGCATCAAGTTTTTAATAAATTACATTATAAGAAATAATCTTCATTCCATCGTGTTTGTTTTGGAGTGCAAAACTTACATTAGAACGCTTTTGAAAACTGCCGAAAAAACAAGCACGATAATAACGTGGAACACGAGAAAGTGAAAAGTTAATTCGTCACAAATCCAAGAAACAACGTACAAAAGCGAAGCAAAAATATGAACGATAATTGCGCGCCGCACAAAGGGCAATTAGAAAATCCATTAAACAATTGTAGCCGGAGAAAAGAGAAGGATACGTTGACGCGAATTTCGCCTGAGCAAAGGAAAACGAAATTAACGAAGGTCTTGTGATCTTTCGAGCTGAACAGATTCCATACAATTGTTACCTTTCGAGATGTACTGAAGGTAGAAAGTATGCGATAGTCGTTATGTGCGGATTTTATATTAAGGTAGGAAATACGAAATGAAAATCCAAAGTGATGAAATTTTTTTGCTGCTGGAAAAAGCTCATTTGTTAGTAGAAAGCAGGATTGCTAAGAACTAAATGAAAATTTGAGTCTGAAATCCAGGAATGGAAATAGCTTTGGCGAAAATATTCAAATACATTTTTTCGTTCTAAGATCCATGAATGGAAGTAGCTACGTCGAGAATTTTCAAATACATTTTTTTCTAATGATTGTCTTAGTCCAATAAATCAAAACATTTCTGGTAAAATTAACTTTTAACAGCAAATTTTTTGTTTATGATTAAATAATAGTCTCATAAACACAATATTAAAAGTTTCCATTTATGTAAAATGTATCCAGCAAGCGATGAGGTTTAAATTGTTCAAAAACTGTTTTTCTACCTTACCGCTTTGGGATGTGGTTCTACAGCAAAAATAGCTCAGTTAAATTTTATTTCACTCTAAATTTCTAATCGATTTTGTACGAACAATTTTTTTGTACGAGTATGCTCGTTGATGTTATTTTTGAAAGCACCCAATAAAGACAATTTTTTTAAAATAATGCTCAACCATAATTTCTAGAAAGTTCAGGTTCAAGTTCAACTCGATGGAACATCAAACACTTTAGTCATTTATAACCAGTTGGGTTCATTGTAAAAAGTTAGAAAGGAAGATATTAAAAAAAGGTGGAAAAACAAATCTTTTCCTCCCATTTTTATACTTTTTAGGTGCAATAGTACGACTTAAAATCAACTTTATAATTAAATACCAAAGCGGAAGTTTAATCGCTATGAATCACTGCAAAAAATGTTCTATCTTCTAAAATTATTATTTGAGTATTTTCTTAAATTTTTTGTGCATTAAAAAAATGTAATGCTTAATAAAAATTTCCCCTTCCCCCCCCCCCCACTTCACTGGATATAAACTTGTAAATTTTTGTTCTGCAAGTAATTTTTGAAGTACAATATTGAATTTTTTGTGCATTAAAAAAATGTACAGGTATTTTTAAAAAAATTCCCCCCCCCCGCCTCACTGGATGTCAACTTACAAAATTTTTGTTCTGAATAATTTTTAAGCTCCATCCCATTGATACATATATCCTGACTACGACTTGCCCTTCCACACCCTTAAAAAAAAAACTTGTGACAAATGGTTTGATCTTTTAATTTATGTCATTTCAAGTTTATTTTATTTTATTTTATTTTATTTTATTATTTTTTTTATTTAATGAGTTTTCAAAAAATATAAGTAAAGATAATAGAAAATAACTTTGAGCTGGCAACTCATTTCAAATGATACGTCATAGTGACATTAATCTACGTTGGTATAAAGTCAGGCCCAGCCAAAGAAAAAATTTGACCCACCCCCCCCCTTGTAAAATTTTGTATTCAATGCAGAAGTACCAATCAACAAAAAAAGAGAGATCAAAGTCGCCTCTAAGATTTAATTAGACATCCCAAAATGATGGGCTGTCTATAGGCTTGCATAGACTCCGATGTTGGGTTTGGTTACAAATCATTGATTTAATTCCAAATTTGATTCGTTTTACTTGAAAAATATGGGTTTTTCAGGTTGTGTTTTCCAAATTCTTGGATAAAATCGTATTGGAATTATTTCCAAAAAATTGTATTTTTTTGCTCTTTTTTTATTATAACATGGATTAGCATAATTTTTGAAAATTTCTCAACTCCAAATCTACGATTGGTACAAAAATGTTTTTTTTATAAAATCGGTTTGAAATTTGGAATAGAATAAAAGTTTACTGGGCCATTTATACTGTAGAACCAGCCCATAAAGAAATATAGCCCGAAAATCGTATTAAAATAGTTTTAACCTCCTCCCCTATCCTACTGTCTGTGGGGCTACATTCGCAATCTATCGATGGAAATTAATAGTGTATGATTTGAGAGACTATTCTCTATATTCACATAAAAATTGCTGTTATCAATTCATTCGTGAAACAGCTCTTGTCGTGCTTACATTTACCTACTTACTGAACCATTATATTATAGGTTATGACGACGCGTTAAAAATTCGTCGGAAACGAATGCTGCCGCTGATCATGAAGTTGTAAGCCATCATCTATCATCCGTAAGCGTTAACTATGGCTCATTGAAGCACAACTACCATTTAAGCTTCTTTATGTAATACCATCGTGTCGTAAGAGTTGCAGAAGCATACGCCTTGATGGTATCAACTTACGCCTAATTCATACCTCGTTATGCATTTTATATAACCGGTTACAAGTGCAACGGTTGAATGCACGTTGTTATGCAGGCGCAACGCATCGTAACGCGGGGTGAGTGCACGGTGCATTTCACGAATGACAAAAAGGCATTTGATTTCACGGCATTAACCAATAATAATTTTCATTCGGTATTTGTAATTATAAACGCGTTAATTTGCACGAAATCTGTGAACGCATGCATAATGCATATTGATATTGCCAAATAAGCGAAATAAATGCGCCACGATGATACTGGCGTTTCGTCACTGGAAACACCTTACGTCAACGGCGACGAATGCTCGTACCATAACGTGGTAAATAATTTCCAAAATGCGAGCGTTGTTTTCAAACACCCCGGTACAAAAATTACGTTACGGTTGGAAACCCAAACACCTGTTCGTGGAAGTTGGAATATTTCTACGGCTCGATGAAGATTGACGAATGTTGCGGCAGAATTTACAAACATTTATACACTCGGATTAGTACCTAATCGGCGCCAATTTTAAGGTTATGAATGTACGAGCTTTAGGCCAATACGAAGTATCTTTTTCGTGTTGATAGCTATGTGGCTTCGATGAGGTTGTCATGAGCGTTTTGTGATGATAAATTCACTCTGTATTAATTCCCCGCCAAAGAGGTGGTATTTAGTTGTGGATTATTGCCAATAAAATGGCGGAATAGATTATTCGGCTCGAAGTGACAAATGCGAACGCGCGTCCGCTCGGTGGAAACCGGTTTATGTCTATTGTATCTATTGTGACCGATGATGGAAAATTTCGCTTTGTTTTAATATCTATTGGACGAGAGCTGCGTAGTGTATGGACGAGACGGATGTTTTCCATTGCGTCACGGATAATTTCGATGTACTCGGTGGAAATAGAATGTAGGAGATTTTCCATTTTTTTTTTTTTTTTTATGCGAGGGAAGATTCACATTTTTTATTTTTTGTTTGGAGAATATAATCATGGGCATTAAAATATTTCTCTTTCAAATTTCATTATTTGTCCTTTGAACATATCCGAAGATAAATGTGGACCTTCAATAATATGTTTCAAGCACCAAGTTCTTCAAAAGAAATTTCAACGTTTTTTCTTCGAAATATAGATATTTCTTCTAGCCTTCGAAATGAAATTCCGCATCATAAATTACATCGAAAAATTCCAGAAAAAAAATGATCATATTTTGTTCTATTCTATTATAGTTAAGTACATACTTTTATGAAATTACGTCACAAGTTGTAAGTTTTATCTGAATCAGGATAATCAGTTCAGGTTGTAAAAATCGATTTTGAATTTGTTTTTTGAGGGAAGGCCTCTAGTTGAAGATAATGCTGGATCTATTTCGATACCTCACATAAGACTGTAGTAAGAAAGGCATGGAAGGTACGAAGTAACAATAAGTAGAATAATTGAAGAATTAATTTTATAATTATCCAATTTCAATGAAATAATTTTAATTTTTTTTTATTGCATAAAAAATGAATGAAGTAAACATTATTAATATTTTTTAGACAAAAAATATAATAATATAATATAGAGTTAGGCCTCATCATTCAAGTTGGGAAATTGGACAAAGTCGAATCTAAATGTACTGAAATCAGGGACGTACCGAAAGGGGGGAGGGGGGAGCTTCCCCCTTGGCATTTGGAAAGTTGGTAAATTTAGAGTTTTAGCGTAAGTTGGTAAATTTGACCACTTGCGTAGTATTATTACAGCTATTTTTACATTTTTTGAAGACTAACAAGAAGACTGTGACATCTTATTTAACATCTTATTTTCGCGGAGCAAAAAAAAAAAGGTCAACAGTTGGTAAAATTTCATGGTTTAAGTTGGCAATTTTTGGTTTTCTCCCCCCCCCCCTGAAGAATGTCCTCGGTACGCCCCTGACTGAAATTTAAATAAACTTTTGTCGTGTGTGTTCGCTAGAATACAGTGAAACGGAGTCTAAATTAAAGCTTCCCACAGCCAATACTGAAGAGCAGATAAGGAAAAATAATATAGTCCAACATCAAGACTTAAAAATAATTTTAAAGAAAGCTGAATAATTTTTTCATATACTAAATTAGCCTGCTCAAATTATGTATTGAAAATTACTCCATCATTCAGGTAGAACTGGTAATCTGGTTTTTAGGTGTATCACAAAGTCAGTTTATGAAGTGAGATGGAGGTTTGGAATGAAAGTGAATTTTTTGGCTGACTTTCATTCCTTCGTTTCGATCAAATACTAAGTACAATTTTTATTGTGAGCTAATAAGGCATCTTTCTCTCTTTTCTCCTCTTCCCTGCTTTAATTTTCTTGCCTGAACTCTTAATGTATTATTTTTCTATGCAAATAATTTCCTAAATTCTCCTCCGTGGGGCAAACAAAAATTATTAATATCAGCGTAATTCTCCTATTCATGTCCTGTCCACAGATGATATTTTTCAAGTTCAATTATATTTATCTTTTCAATAAAAAAAAAATAATAATAATAATAATAACAAATGGTAGGGCCGGAAGCCGATTAAATTGATCGAGTAAGGAGTAACCAAGGGTAGAGGGACTAAAATTGGACTCATAGTATGAAAATAATTTTCGAGCCACACTTCGTTTTTAATTCGAAAAAAAAAAAAATTATTAAAATTTTTCAAAAATCTAATCGAAGTTACGGAAAGTTATATAACCTAAAATTTGGATCTTCGGGCTCTCAGGATTGCTGTCTCAGTCTGCTCCTCTTCCCTCCCCTCTCTTCCCCTCCCCTTCCGCCACATCAGCCTCAGTAGTAGCATAGATGAAATTGCTTTACCAGTTACCGGTAGGTTAGATTCAAAGTTGCCAACTCGGGGAAAATTTCCCTGAATTCAGGGATTTTTTACTCTGTTGAAAAAGAGGCTGGGATTTTTCGGGGATTTTGATTCTCTGGGATTTTTTGAATAAAATGTCCAAATCTCTTCATTTTCAACTCTACTTAATGTAATTATAATTAATTTATAATCCATAGACTGATAAAGATGTGATAATTTTCGGTTTCGTTGTTTCTATATTTTATGATCTGTGACTGTATTTATTGCAACAAACTACGAACTACAAAGCCAATTTTGAAAAATGAAACATGAATTGAAAAACAAAACAGAAAACTGGAGGGAAAGCAAACTGCAAAGCTACACAAGTAGTTAAGTTTGTTGAATTGAATTTTAGATAATCTCTTGATTTTATCTTTAATTTATTTATTATTTTTTTATAATTTATATTAATTCAATATAAAGTATAAAGTAATTCCCCTAATTGCAGTAAGGTGTAATCTAAAATTAATAAAATTTTTCAATTATAATTTCAATTTTAATGAATATATACTTCGCAAACAAAAAAAAAAAAAAAAAAGATCGTTCATATTTTTAAAAACACGATCTGGGATTTTTTCCCGTACCTGGGATTTTTTTCCATTTGGGTTGGCAACACTGGCTTAGATTATAGATACCTATAGCCTAAACAATCTCTATGTGTAAGTGTTTGCTTTTTCTTGATTGTGTGAATAATTGGAGAATATGCAAGGATAAGTTTTCAAGGAATTGAGCAGGCTTGGTGGAACCCACCGGGGAACCGGGGAAACCCCGATGGGCCGGCCTCTGGTATTCGTTTTAGGGGCCGCCAGAGCAAAAATATAACAAGTGTAATTCTAAAAATACTGAAAAATCTCACAAAATACACCTAAAATTTTTACTTAAAAAGAAATATCTATATATTTCCATTTTACTAATCAGCATTGTTTTCCATTACATAGGCTACCTACTCATTTTTAATTTAAAAAATTCATTTTTTATTTACGGTTGTTTGCATTTTGCATTTAAAGAAATAATATATTCGAAGGCATGTTGTTATTTATTCGACTATTTTTCTTTTTTCGGGGGAGGGGGGATTTTACAGTTACTTCACGAGGGTCGCTACACATGGTTTTTCCCGGGCTGATCCTGAAAGTTCCGCCAACCCTGGAATTGGGTTAATGGTGTTTATAAACGGAGTAATATCGGAAGTTATGTACGTATTCTGTATATACGCTATAGGTATATACCTATTTGACATAACGTTGTTAAATGACGGTAGAATCACGTCGACAGTAGATACCACAAATGAACGCTCTATAATCCTCTTTTTTTTTTAAGTAGATCGCTTATTACTCCGAAAATATGCTTGTCAGCTGTATATAAGAAACGAGAAGCGAGAACGTCGAAGCTGGCACAGAGCAGCCGGCGATCATTATGGTTAAAAGCGCACAATTAAGATAGTTGACGGCTGGATAAAAGATTTTATTCGTCGAATTGATTTTAGGTCAGGTGACAACTCTCGGTTAACCTTGTTATAGTTACTTAGGCGGTATAAGTTTTATCCGGCGAGCAGTCTGTAACCATTTATAATTTTAAAATGACATTTTATTAGGAAGGTCTGTCTGCGCTGCGCTTTAATTATTCGTCGATGGTGGATAGGTTGTAGGAGAATTCGCGGATCGTTGCGAAGCGAGCAGCAAGAAATAGGTAATCGGTTAGTATAGGTGTCGATGGTGGCAAAAGGGTAAACGTTCATTTCCGGTATGAAGTTGGAAAAGAGTCTCGGTTCAGTGGTTGGAAGCGTGGAGAATGAACATTTGGAAAACCTTCACCCTGTACGAGAGGAAAAAATTCCAATTAATCGATTTAATTGATGCGAATGATCCGAGTTGGCGAGCCAGTGTCAATACAGCCGCCGCGTATGTATGGTTTTCCAGGACGGTCGTCGGAGACGTGTACGAGTCGGAAAAAACGACGGAGGAGAAAAAAGTGCCACAAAGAGTTCGGGCTCGGTGGCGGGGAGTACGGTGGCTGGCCTCTGTTCGGAGCGATTTGTTTGAAGTAGCCGTCCATTCCCACGCGAATACCGAGAATCACCGTGAATTTTCCATTATCATAACTATTTCGTTGATAGCCTTATCCTATACCAAGGCCTACATCTATGTTGTATTTAAGCTAATGCTACCGATACTCGCTTCCGATTATTTGCTTCCATTCACTTGGTCTTTAAACGCTAACTACGTGTCGATGCCGACGTGGCGTACCTATCGGATCATTTGTAACGTTCGACGGTATTCGAATGTTTCTCGAGCTCGTTGATCGATGGTGGACGTAATTTGGACGTTTCTTCATCGTTTCGTGAACGATATTAATATTCTAGAGTGACCGACGTGTCGACGTTTCGTTTCGTATTGAAGTAAGTGGTTGTGAACGTCGAGTTATGGTCTTTGATTTGCAGAGTGTAACTGAAGAGTGGTATACTGTTCTGATTTGGGTCCTTACAGAGAGTCAAGATTTCCATCAATACTTTCACGAAAAGAAAATTCAGTGGAGTTGTATTTCAGGTCCGAGGACCCTCGAATAAGCTTTGAGATCTGTTCGATTCTTAGAAAGAGTCGAGATTTCCATCAAGATATTCATTAAAAGAAAATTCAATAAGATTGCATTCTAAATCCGAAGACCTTCGAATGAGCTTCACGAATGCAGACTTGATGTATGCTAGCTCATCAGATCGTATCATCTCACTTCTCCCGTATTTCACCAAAATGAAGAGCAAAAAAAAAGGATTCGTTTGCGTAACACACGAAAACCTGAGAACAGACTTTCTCCGCTACGAGAAAGCCAAATCTATTGGTCGGTGACTTTTGTTGGTCGACTCTGCGGTGACATTAACGTTACTCGTTTAGCCGCAATGCGGTAAAATAATGAGAAGAGACTTAGAAGTTGTAAAATCAGACGCTACACGCGGTAGAGATTTTCCATCGATACGTCCAAAGATAGTAAGAAAAAGAGCAGACGTGACGAAGAGCAGATCAGAAGAAGAGAGGAATAATGAAACGTGGCGGCGAGGAGAGAGGTCATTGGGGTGTTGGACTGCACGAAGTTGAAGCAGCGCGGCGGCGGTATTAAAAAGGAATAAAATAAAAGCAAAGACTGAATGAAAAGTGTCGACGAAAAAAGGAAAAATGATGTAGGCATAATTTGTGCCGCATGGTTCATTAGACATGCCCCATATTTAATGCTGTATCTCGGTACCGCGTTGCCGCCGCCGCCACCTCCGTTATCACCCCGCTTGTTACCACTTTGTACGACGGTTGCCAACGTTGCTACTGGTCCTACACTCCGAAATGTTTCTACAGAATTACACAACTGAGCAATAACCAATGTACCTTAGATTCAGGCGAGTTTTCGCCGCGTCCGCGAATGAAAAACAGCGATGATGAAATCGTCTCGATACACCTGCGTCACGACGCTGAAGCTAACCGTGTCGTGATTGTGGATTATGCGCGATGGTGAAAGTTTAAAGCGAGAATTAAGGGTGGCTCGAGGGATTCAGCATATGTTGCGAACGTGTATTCGCGCCATAATACGAGGTGGTGCGTTGGGATTTGTAAATTTGTTTCTGGTAACGAGATTTTCGTTGATATGGGGTGATACGAGTTGTATTTAAGATTAACAAATTAAGTACGTTGGATGTTCAGCTCCTACGTTTTATTGTATTATGCTACAGTGTATCGGTCTTGTAGTTCATATTCTTCGGTATTGGCAAAATCTGGTTTTATCAGAGATAGATGCTACGTTTTTTCGTCCTTTTTGTAATGATTATTTATTCTCGCTTTCGAGTAACTGAGGAGAATTACATCTTTTTCAATCATTCAGTGAGTGTTTTTCATCTTCGTTCATGAACCATTAGATGAACCAGTGTGTTGTGAATGAAACGATTCCTTTTGATATGCGCGTTATTTCTAATACTTGGCTTTCTTATAACCTGAGGGTTGAAGCGGTTATTCGTCCGTTACAATATAAACCGTGTAAATGAACTGAACATAGTGAAGATAATGCGTTTGTAATAGATTGTTAGATTTTTCAAGCTATATGTTGATAGCTGAAGGTAATCAGTAGTGATTTACAATATGGTCATTTTGTACTTATGATATTCAGCAACAGGAACACTATCACATCATAAAAGTAGTTGTTGAGAGCTCTTTTAAAGAATTGATTTGATTTCAGTTAATGAAGTATTAGAGGCTGGATGTCAGTAAAAACTGAGCTACAGTTACAACTTAATATTAGTCCGAGTAGCTCTTAAGCTGAACATTCTCATCAATAATTGAAATATGTATCTTTGATAAACGTGATATTATGCAATATGGACACGTTCTCATTATGAATTGTTAGTGGCTAAAGTTGGATATCACTGAAGATTGATCTTCAATAATATGCAGTGTTGTAGGAACGAACATAGGTCTGTTCTTGTTCCTGTTCTCGTTCCTGGAAAGACCCAGTCATTTGATCCTGTTCCTGACTCATTCTTATTCTCAATGTTTCAACTGTTCTCGTTCCGTTCTTCGTTCTTTTAATTCTTTACAATGTTGTTCTCATTCTGTTCTTTGTTCTTTCAATCCTTTATGGTCTCGTTCTTGTTCTCGTTCTTCAACTTTTTCTTTTGTTCTTTCTTTCTTTCTTTCTTTTTTTTGATAACGTGTTTACAGTTAATGTTGTTGTTGAAATTGAAAATCAATTAATTGAAGCTAATAATTTTTTTAAAAAAATTACTTATATGGATATGTAGCACTTTCCCGGTTTCAAGTATAAGCTTCTTATTTTCTCTTTCCCTTCATGATATCTATTAATTTTATAATAAATCATGAACTTTCAAAAGAACGAAGAACAACGAAAAATTACATCGTTTTTGTTCTTGTTTTTGTATCTCAACATTGTTCATTAGTTAGTTCTCATTTTGTTCTTTGATCTTTCAGTTCGAAAATATTCTGTTCTCGTTCTGTTCTTTGTTCTTCAGATATATCATTTTTATGGTCTCGTTCTTGGTCTTGTTCCTCAGGAACAATGAAAATTCTCCGTTCTTGTTGTTCTTCATTCTCGTTCTTTGGTTTGTTCCTACAACACTGGTAATACGAGCCTCTGTAGGTCTTGAGTTGGCCAATCTCAATAGTGATTGAAAAATACATATTATAGGTACCTTTGATGAACGTGATATTTTGCAAAATGGACACATTCTTATTATGAATTTGGAGGCGGTTCAAGTTGAATATCACTAAATATTGACCTTATTCACAGCTCAATACAAGTTTCAGTAGTTTTTGAGTTGGCCATTCTCAATGATGAATGAAAAATAACTATTCTCAATGAACGTATCTATAGTGCCAACCACAAAACTTGAGACTTGTGATAAGCGCTATGTTGTCAAATTTAGCAGCAGCAAGTAAGGTTATAAGAAATTAGTGGCCATATATATTTCAATGAAACTGAAGTATGAAGAGCAAATTCATTCGAATGCATTATCAGCTGATATGTTTTTCAGGAAATATGGCAACATGGTGGATCTTAGATGAAAAATTTCATTGTTTGTTTACAAATTGCAAGTCTCAAGTTTCGTGGTCGGCACTATAATATTCTGCAACATGGACACGTTCTTATTTTAATTTGGGAACAAGGTCCTGTACTTTGCTACACACTTTGAATAAGAATTATTACTCAAGATTATTTTTCAATATGCAGTTACTTTGGAATGTGCAAGCTTGAATCAAAAGACTAGTCTATTAAAACATTTGTTATAACTGAATAAAATTGGGTGTCAAATCAAGTCTTTTAAAACAATTCTCAAATTGAAATAGATTCAGAAGTCAAATCATTCAAAATGATTTGGCTCCCAAATGTAGTCACGAAATGAGTTCTATGAGTGATTTCGAAATGAGTTTGGAGTTTTTAGTCAGGTTTCAAGAATCATCCAATACTCAAGAACATGAAATCCAATTGAAATGTTGGATCCTATAAATGACTCTCTTATTAGGCTAGAGTCAGTGTCAAGTTATGGAAAGCTCCTCATCACCTCAGGAAATATAATGTTAGTATTACAGGTAATCACTTTAGTTGTGCCCACCTCCTAAAAAACCCCAACAATAATGACATGTAATTGAATACAAGTCTTCAGTGTAGAATATTTATGATAAGAATTTTGGTCTATCAACTTCTTTTTAAATTCTTAGCAATGCTCTTACATAAATGGTGCTATTAATTTGTAATTTCTGCTTATAAAAAAAAATAAGACTGTGTTCTGAATGATTAGAGTTGAGGCTCTAGAAAAAAGCAAAGATTGAAGCTCAAGCTCTGTCGACAAAACACATCATGTGAATATCATTATACTATCCGATTCTGTTTTAAGTCTTTATATCATGTTTATGAACTTCTACAGACTTCAGAGACGCTTGATTAGTTGATTACTTTATTAGATCAAAATTGAGTGATTGAAATTAACCGTGAAAATAAATTGTAAATATTCGATGGGTAGGCTGAAATCATAGACTGGGTGGAGGTGGACCTCGAAGCATCCTTTAAACCTCCGAAGTAAAAGTAGCTCAATGAGAACTGAGTGATTGCAAATGAGGTCCTTTAAGACTCAAATGTCACAACAGAGTAGAACGAATATGACATTTTTGAGGTGAGGTAGTATAAAAAGATATCGTTATGGACATTTTTGTTCCAGCCTACTCTATAATCTAAAATTAATTCTTTAAACAAAAGGTACTAATAAAACTAAAAATGATATGGGAAAATAATTCTATTCATGTATTCATGGATTTCATTCATCAAATTCCTTTTATATTTTATTTCTGTTCTGGCAAGAACAGGAATCAAGGTGTTTTTAAATACTTTTAAATGATGGAAGTAGTTTCTGGTGATACTCTTCATTGGAGACCCTTCCAGAGACGAAGGCATTTCGAGTAAATCGAGGTAAAAATAGGTAAATACATTCTCCCAACATTATGGCTAGGTAAGAGCTGAAATGATGGTACTCCAACCTCAACTCGGCATTCCCTAAATCCCTAACTGACATTTCCAACTGCACATTGAAAATCTTTCGAATATTCAACAATCGATGAAACTATTTGCTACAATTAAGAGATATAGGAAACAGTGTCAAGCTACGTTATATGATTCACCAATCCAGGTGACCATTCCAATATCATTGGCATCGATTATTCGGTTATTTGGTTAACGTGTAATTACCCTTCTGCTAACAACTACCCTCAGAACGCCTCTAATTACAGTGGCGCGTGTGCCGATACATCGTAGCGTAGGGTCTGGTAGTGAACCGCATCACCAGCGAACATAAAAAAAGGAATTATTAACCGGTAAGTGTACCTTATTATTTTGGTTTTGAAACCTTCGTCGATTGATTTCTTAATCATTACGACGATAAAGATTGTCGGCGAAATACAGAGTTTGTTAGACCGTGCAGAAGGTTGGTTTGCACCTCGAAGTGTAGAATTTCCGTTGAAAGTTTTTTCAATGAACGCGCGTACATCTTTTTTTTTGTAGAGGTGGAAGTTTGATTTTCCAGTCGAGATTTGATTAGGAAACGTGGCAACACGACGATGCGATAATGCTTATACTAAATAGAACGAGGAGTACGCGTGATTTCCTTTGTATATGGGAGGAAAAGAAAAAAATCTTTCATGCTTTCGAATTACCACCAACGACATCCGGTCGATATCTCGTTGGCTGGGATGTTCTGTTAATGCCGACGATGAAGTCAACTTTACTATTTGAACATTTTCTGGTAAGATGTGTTGTACCACAAATCGTTAGATGTTGGTGACCAATACCTATTCATGGTTTGAAAATGTCTTTTTATTTACTTAATTGGAATAGTTCAGCGAAAGAGTCTGTACTTAGTGGTGAAACGATGAAGTACTCTAAACGGTAGTTTGCTTGGTTTTCATCAGTTTTAGCAAACACTGATGAGAGTAAATTTATCGGTAAAATAAATATGATGTTATGAAATTAAACAAATTTGTTTGTGTAATATTGAATTTATACCATATACTTGAGAAGTTTTAGTTTAGTATTAATGACATTTTCATTTTACAACAATGAACAACTTCAAATTTAACACTAATTTCACATCTAACCACAGTTTTAAATGGTTGTAGATATGAACACGAATATCTTCAGGTTCTAACATTTCATTTTGAATTAAAAAAACAAAATATTAAATACATTAAAATATTGAATCAATAAAATATCGAATTGTTTCACAAGTCACTTACTTATTCAATGTTTGGCGTGAAGAAAGATGTATTGTTTTGATAAGTGATAAGAGTAGATAGAATGTAAACACGACACTAGCGCTCCACTGCCCTGAAGGTTCCGATTTTGTATGGCTGCCAAATTTGCATATGACTAGTCACCAATGAAAGGTTGCTCAAACCAATGAGTTTATAAGAAAAATATTCTCTTTGATTAATTGATTAGTTTCATTATCATGACTTCAGTTGAAGAAACATTTTATCAACAAGACTAATCTTATACAAGCTATTGATGAAATTTTGGTCTTCGTGAAATCACAAGACCCTCATGAAATTTGGTTTTGGTATTATTAAGAATGCAAAAAGAATTGACGTATCACATGATGAGAAAAGATTTGCAATACATTTATCACGATATTATGATTTTTATTGAAATTTGAAAACTATTGCAAGACCAGCCATGCGGTATCGCCCATTATATGGAAACACACCGATGACATCTGGTAAAAAACTGTATTTATAACGCACAATCAAGCTAGCATGGAAAATGCAAATCGGCCAACAACAGGTGAACAATGTTCAGGTATTTTCAACAACTCCACATCTCTATGGTCACAAAGCGTATAAAAAAACGAACCCCTCGTGACCATCGAGTGTGAAGTTTATTTCGAACAAATTAAAAAATCTTTCCGACGTCGAAGAAGGGTAATTACGAATTTCCATTTTAAACGCGACCGAATTATTCGAGGGGACCGAGATAATATCGTTGTGTGTGTGGTATTTTCATTTCATTTTCCACCACGCTCGTATGTGTTGGTGTATATGCTATTGGATTCTCAAACACTTTTGGTATTGTTGATGGACGAATAAATGCAGTCCTTCGTCGTTTTTATCATAACGTAAATGTACGACGGCGGATGTGTATCTTCCCGTTTTCGCCTTCCCTCCCATATTGTATCTGTACTACGATTTTATAGTGGAGCAGGAGGCGGTGGCTATTTCCGATGACTCGTGGTGGTGAACGATTCGACGAAGCGGGGTCCATCGTAATTATCGAGGCTCGTTCGAGGCATACAAAGCGTTTCGCAGGCTCATCGCGATCGCAGCGTTTTTTTAAGGCGACTATATAGCCACAAGATCCGGGTGATGTCGTCGACGTGATATATCGTAAAAAAGCGAACACTCGTGGAATTCAGTTCGATTCGAGTTTATCCTTAACACACGCATTCTAGCGGATCATCGCGGAACTACGCTTGTTAAGTAATTTCACCGCTCGGTACAGCATAACGGTTTTCAGATTTAAACATTTTGTATTGTTGGAATTAACGAGCTTGTCTATTCGATTAATAAATTGTTTTTAATTCATTAAGAGATATGATTACGCGCGCCTATGTAGTACTGACGCTCCAACTTCTATACGGTTCCGTGAACATGTACACGCGCTCGACAACTTTCGTTTTTCATTTCTACTCTGTAGTCAGAATGTAGTGAAAAAAAAAAACACTCAAAAATTTCAAACATCGAGAATACGCGAAACACACAAGTACCAGGACGCGCTAATAATCGACGAATTGCGTGCTTATACCGCCCTAGTGTGGATGAATTAATATCTCGAATTACTTCTTTTTTCAACTCGTAATACNCTCAAGTTTCGTGGTCAGCACTATAATATTCTGCAACATGGACACGTTCTTATTTTAATTTGGGAACAAGGTCCTGTACTTTGCTACACACTTTGAATAAGAATTATTACTCAAGATTATTTTTCAATATGCAGTTACTTTGGAATGTGCAAGCTTGAATCAAAAGACTAGTCTATTAAAACATTTGTTATAACTGAATAAAATTGGGTGTCAAATCAAGTCTTTTAAAACAATTCTCAAATTGAAATAGATTCAGAAGTCAAATCATTCAAAATGATTTGGCTCCCAAATGTAGTCACGAAATGAGTTCTATGAGTGATTTCGAAATGAGTTTGGAGTTTTTAGTCAGGTTTCAAGAATCATCCAATACTCAAGAACATGAAATCCAATTGAAATGTTGGATCCTATAAATGACTCTCTTATTAGGCTAGAGTCAGTGTCAAGTTATGGAAAGCTCCTCATCACCTCAGGAAATATAATGTTAGTATTACAGGTAATCACTTTAGTTGTGCCCACCTCCTAAAAAACCCCAACAATAATGACATGTAATTGAATACAAGTCTTCAGTGTAGAATATTTATGATAAGAATTTTGGTCTATCAACTTCTTTTTAAATTCTTAGCAATGCTCTTACATAAATGGTGCTATTAATTTGTAATTTCTGCTTAAAAAAAAATAAGACTGTGTTCTGAATGATTAGAGTTGAGGCTCTAGAAAAAAGCAAAGATTGAAGCTCAAGCTCTGTCGACAAAACACATCATGTGAATATCATTATACTATCCGATTCTGTTTTAAGTCTTTATATCATGTTTATGAACTTCTACAGACTTCAGAGACGCTTGATTAGTTGATTACTTTATTAGATCAAAATTGAGTGATTGAAATTAACCGTGAAAATAAATTGTAAATATTCGATGGGTAGGCTGAAATCATAGACTGGGTGGAGGTGGACCTCGAAGCATCCTTTAAACCTCCGAAGTAAAGTAGCTCAATGAGAACTGAGTGATTGCAAATGAGGTCCTTTTAAGACTCAAATGTCACAACAGAGTAGAACGAATATGACATTTTTGAGGTGAGGTAGTATAAAAAGATATCGTTATGGACATTTTTGTTCCAGCCTACTCTATAATCTAAAATTAATTCTTTAACAAAAGGTACTAATAAAACTAAAAATGATATGGGAAAATAATTCTATTCATGTATTCATGGATTTCATTCATCAAATTCCTTTTATATTTTATTTCTGTTCTGGCAAGAACAGGAATCAAGGTGTTTTTAAATACTTTTAAATGATGGAAGTAGTTTCTGGTGATACTCTTCATTGGAGACCCTTCCAGAGACGAAGGCATTTCGAGTAAATCGGAGGTAAAAATAGGTAAATACATTCTCCCAACATTATGGCTAGTGGTAAGAGCTGAAATGATGGTACTCCAACCTCAACTCGGCATTCCCTAAATCCCTAACTGACATTTCCAACTGCACATTGAAATCTTTCGAATATTCAACAATCGATGAAACTATTTGCTACAATTAAGAGATATAGGAAACAGTGTCAAGCTACGTTATATGATTCACCAATCCAGGTGACCATTCCAATATCATTGGCATCGATTATTCGGTTATTTGGTTAACGTGTAATTACCCTTCTGCTAACAACTACCCTCAGAACGCCTCTAATTACAGTGGCGCGTGTGCCGATACATCGTAGCGTAGGGTCTGGTAGTGAACCGCATCACCAGCGAACATAAAAAAAGGAATTATTAACCGGTAAGTGTACCTTATTATTTTGGTTTTGAAACCTTCGTCGATTGATTTCTTAATCATTACGACGATAAAGATTGTCGGCGAAATACAGAGTTTGTTAGACCGTGCAGAAGGTTGGTTTGCACCTCGAAGTGTAGAATTTCCGTTGAAAGTTTTTTCAATGAACGCGCGTACATCTTTTTTTTTTGTAGAGGTGGAAGTTTGATTTTCCAGTCGAGATTTGATTAGGAAACGTGGCAACACGACGATGCGATAATGCTTATACTAAATAGAACGAGGAGTACGCGTGATTTCCTTTGTATATGGGAGGAAAAGAAAAAAATCTTTCATGCTTTCGAATTACCACCAACGACATCCGGTCGATATCTCGTTGGCTGGGATGTTCTGTTAATGCCGACGATGAAGTCAACTTTACTATTTGAACATTTTCTGGTAAGATGTGTTGTACCACAAATCGTTAGATGTTGGTGACCAATACCTATTCATGGTTTGAAAATGTCTTTTTATTTACTTAATTGGAATAGTTCAGCGAAAGAGTCTGTACTTAGTGGTGAAACGATGAAGTACTCTAAACGGTAGTTTGCTTGGTTTTCATCAGTTTTAGCAAACACTGATGAGAGTAAATTTATCGGTAAAATAAATATGATGTTATGAAATTAAACAAATTTGTTTGTGTAATATTGAATTTATACCATATACTTGAGAAGTTTTAGTTTAGTATTAATGACATTTTCATTTTACAACAATGAACAACTTCAAATTTAACACTAATTTCACATCTAACCACAGTTTTAAATGGTTGTAGATATGAACACGAATATCTTCAGGTTCTAACATTTCATTTTGAATTAAAAAAACAAAATATTAAATACATTAAAATATTGAATCAATAAAATATCGAATTGTTTCACAAGTCACTTACTTATTCAATGTTTGGCGTGAAGAAAGATGTATTGTTTTGATAAGTGATAAGAGTAGATAGAATGTAAACACGACACTAGCGCTCCACTGCCCTGAAGGTTCCGATTTTGTATGGCTGCCAAATTTGCATATGACTAGTCACCAATGAAAGGTTGCTCAAACCAATGGTTTATAAGAAAAATATTCTCTTTGATTAATTGATTAGTTTCATTATCATGACTTCAGTTGAAGAAACATTTTATCAACAAGACTAATCTTATACAAGCTATTGATGAAATTTTGGTCTTCGTGAAATCACAAGACCCTCATGAATTTGGTTTTGGTATTATTAAGAATGCAAAAAGAATTGACGTATCACATGATGAGAAAAGATTTGCAATACATTTATCACGATATTATGATTTTTATTGAAATTTGAAAACTATTGCAAGACCAGCCATGCGGTATCGCCCATTATATGGAAACACACCGATGACATCTGGTAAAAAACTGTATTTATAACGCACAATCAAGCTAGCATGGAAAATGCAAATCGGCCAACAACAGGTGAACAATGTTCAGGTATTTTCAACAACTCCACATCTCTATGGTCACAAAGCGTATAAAAAAACGAACCCCTCGTGACCATCGAGTGTGAAGTTTATTTCGAACAAATTAAAAAATCTTTCCGACGTCGAAGAAGGGTAATTACGAATTTCCATTTTAAACGCGACCGAATTATTCGAGGGGGACCGAGATAATATCGTTGTGTGTGTGGTATTTTCATTTCATTTTCCACCACGCTCGTATGTGTTGGTGTATATGCTATTGGATTCTCAAACACTTTTGGTATTGTTGATGGACGAATAAATGCAGTCCTTCGTCGTTTTTATCATAACGTAAATGTACGACGGCGGATGTGTATCTTCCCGTTTTCGCCTTCCCTCCCATATTGTATCTGTACTACGATTTTATAGTGGAGCAGGAGGCGGTGGCTATTTCCGATGACTCGTGGTGGTGAACGATTCGACGAAGCGGGGTCCATCGTAATTATCGAGGCTCGTTCGAGGCATACAAAGCGTTTCGCAGGCTCATCGCGATCGCAGCGTTTTTTTAAGGCGACTATATAGCCACAAGATCCGGGTGATGTCGTCGACGTGATATATCGTAAAAAAGCGAACACTCGTGGAATTCAGTTCGATTCGAGTTTATCCTTAACACACGCATTCTAGCGGATCATCGCGGAACTACGCTTGTTAAGTAATTTCACCGCTCGGTACAGCATAACGGTTTTCAGATTTAAACATTTTGTATTGTTGGAATTAACGAGCTTGTCTATTCGATTAATAAATTGTTTTTAATTCATTAAGAGATATGATTACGCGCGCCTATGTAGTACTGACGCTCCAACTTCTATACGGTTCCGTGAACATGTACACGCGCTCGACAACTTTCGTTTTTCATTTCTACTCTGTAGTCAGAATGTAGTGAAAAAAAAAAAACACTCAAAAATTTCAAACATCGAGAATACGCGAAACACACAAGTACCAGGACGCGCTAATAATCGACGAATTGCGTGCTTATACCGCCCTAGTGTGGATGAATTAATATCTCGAATTACTTCTTTTTTTCAACTCGTAATACCATCGCGATCCTTGAATAAATCGCGTAATAACGACGGTATAATTAGAATGAATAATTGCGCAAACGTATTAAGATTCTTCGGTCGACAAAATTTCTTCTTTACTTGGCGTAAATACGTGACGGTGTTTATTACGCTTGTTTTGTAACGTCTACCTTTCAACACAGTGGCGCAACCCAGTACAGTAAATAAGTGGGCTCTGTGTTGCCTATACTTGCAAATGGTTCGAAATTAAATTTTTTCAAGTTCGACAAATTAATCTGCAAGATCTCAATAAAAGAATTGACCTGGTGGTTAATAACTCCCAGTGGTGAGGGATTACGTTGATTATTGAAATCATAAATCACACTGAGCTTTCCCATGGTCAAAGTATTTCAATCGAATGAAAATCGCTTTTCTACAAGTATCAAGATCTAGTTGAAGATTTGCCCCAACTCCGATATGACTGCTGAGAGCCTTGGAGTCATAAACACGCTGGCTTTTCTCACAACCAGTTTGTTTCAGTTTATTGAAAATTGCTTTTCAGCAAATATCACGAGTTTGTCAAAAAAATTGTCCTCATTTCAATATGACTCCTGAGCCTTGAAGTCATAAACGTACTAAGCTTTCCCAAAACCAGAATACTTCAAATCATTCAAAATTGCTTTTCAGCAAGTATCTGGATTTAGACAAAAATTACCCCAACTTCAGCATGATTCTTGAGCCTTGAAGTCATAAACACACTGAGCATACCCAGAAGCAGAGTGTTTACACAATCTATTGAAAATTATTTTTCTGCAAATATCGAGAGTTGATCAAAAAAATTCACCGACTTCAATATGACTCCTGAGTCATTACCTACCATGCTCGACTTGGAAGGAATATTCTGGAAAATAACTAATTCTGACTCAACTCTGACACTGGAGTATTGCGGGAAAATGTTGGTTAATGAAGTTGAAATCCAGGTTCAGCTGGGTGACACAATTTTACCTTTATTACTCCATTAAGTCTCAGTTTTTTGGGTTGATTACAACTTTGAGATTTTGAATCTTATAACACAAGTTCCACGCATTCATCTCACGTTGTATTACAGCCAGAATTATACTTTTCAATTGTGGAGAAAGACCATGGCCTTAGTTCTTCAAAAAGTCAGCTCGTTTGTATTGGCCGATGTAAAATTACCAACTGAGTTTTCATCCGCCTAGCGACCTTGAGGAAAACAGTATTCAATCGACAACATATTCTCGAAAGCCGAAAAACCAGCCGCAAAATCAATTCGGCCAATTATCCGGATGATTTAGAATTAACAACGCGGTGGAACAGCGTACAGAAGCGGCATAGGTACCGCGCGATTGTGTGTATACCAGACGGGAGCGAGGAGCGAGATAAAAGCGAAGCCGACCGAGTCGCATATCGACCGTCAAAATTACGTCACGTCGTACGGTGTAATGTGGAAAGAGTGCGCGCTGTGCTATTGGTAACACGCCGCCGTTAGCTGTTTTTCTTCGATTAGTTGAAGAGACAAGTATCTCTACTAGCCTTAGGAATAGTATGTAAGTCCATTATTACATGAGTGAAATCATGATGGAAAAATCATGAAATTTGAAGTTACAGCGCAGTCGGAATTCCAAACTTTATGATACAGAGAGTCTATTCATTGAAACAGATTTAAAATATAGATATAATTAAAATTTCGACTGAAATTTCATAGCATTTGGAATCGTGACAGCAAAAATCATTATATAATCTGAAAAATAAAATACTGATTATGTCAACAACTACTAACACAATCAAAATCCCAATGAAATCAAAAGAATCATGACAGAACGAAAATCTAGACAAAATTAATCAAGCATTTGAGACCACAACGTAATTAAATGTTCAATAAAATCGGAATTCCTATAAAAATTTTACAACATACAAAATCCTCGCAAGATTAAAGCTTAAGAAAAAAAATCTCGGCTTTAAAAATTCCGATATAGTTCAACCATCGACAAAACAAAAATCCCAGTAGTATCAAAATTACTACAATAATGCCACAACATTCAAAATCCTGATGTGATTGAACTTTTGAAAAAATCAAACCGTTGACATAACTAGGCGCCGTAATAGGCTTTAACAACTTTAAAATGTTTTTTTGGCCTCTCCATTTGCCAACCTATTGGCTTAGGCAAGTATTGAAAACTTACCTTAAGAATAGGGAAATGACTGGAAAATGTAATGAAAAAAAATGTTGAATTAGAATAATTACGAGTAATTGAAAAGTGATATGTTTTTATGCTCGTCCCCCTGCCCCCTCTAGAAAAAATTCTGATTTCGTTACTGTCACAACTACAACTACGAATTCAAATGCAGAAAAACAAAAATCAGATATTCGAATTCGCAGTAAGATTTAACCGGTGAGAAAATAAAAATTTTGATACGAATGAAATGTCTATAAATATATCATTGTGTTCCAAATATCTACAGAATTAAATCCTGAAAATTGAATAATGACAATAAAAATCCTAACTAAATCCCAACACGATTGAACTTCTGATACGGCTGACATTTTGAAACAATTATAATTTTTACAAAAATATAATGCCATCGTAAATCTCAATAAAATAATATCCTTGAAAGAAAACACTGAAAAGATTATAACAAACTTGACATGGATTAAATTTTCAACAAAATCAATATTTTGACACAATCAAAATCCCTACAAAAATATCACGGCTAACAAATTCTGGTATGATTAAATTCTTGAAAAAAGAAAAATCTTGAAGCAGTCAAAATCCCTATAAAATTCAATCCTGAAAAACAAAATAATGATGACAAAAAAGTCCTTATATGATTAAACTTTTGACATGAAATTCTTGAACGACATAATAAAAATCCCTACAAAAATCACCAAAATGTCATGACATTCAGAATCTAGACAAACTCACCTTAAACATGTTAATACATCAGGTAAGATTTTTCTAAAAACCCGTAGAGATAATTAATGACAACAAATTATTTTACTCATCAATGTCTTTAGAAAAATCTACTATGTAAGAAAATTCCAATAATTTTTTTTTTTCAGGTATAACATGTTCTCACAAAAATTATCTTTATTTTGAAGCAATTTTTATCATCTCAGAATTTAATTTCTGCTTATTTGATTTTATAGGGAATTGGATTATGTCAAATGTTTGATTTTGTTAAAAGTTCAGGTAATGATTTAAATTTATTTTATTTTATTTTTTATTTGTTATTAGTTTTTTTATATTGATTTTTTTATTTATTCGTGGATTTATAATTCGATTTCGAATTGATTGTCTTTATGCTTTCGTAGTGATTTTGATACTGTCAAGATTTTTGTTTTGTTAATGGTTCAATCATGTACAAATTTTTATTGTCAAGATTTTATTTTGTTTGGATTTTGAATTCCATGAAATTTTTGTAGGGATTTTTATCGTCAACATTTTCATTTCAAGAATGTAATTGTGTTCATATTTTTTTCAGGATTGATTTTGGAGAGAGTAGATTTGTGTTGATATTTAATTTTGTCGATAATTTGATGTGTCAGAATTTTGAATCTTATGACATTTTTGAAAAGATTTTGATTGTATCTAGGTTTTGATTTTGTTGATGATTTAATGATTTCAGAATTTTGGCTTTCATTTTTTCATTTTGCATGATTTAATTTTGAAAAGATTTCAAATGACATGATAAGTATTTTTGTAGGACTTATGACTACGTAAATATTTTCACTTTGTCGATAGTTCATTTCTGTGGATATTTTATTTTTCCAATTTAAATTTGTAGGGATTTTGAATACCATGATATTTTCTTAGAAATTCGAATTGTGTCACGCTTTTTATTTTCTCAAAAATTTAATTTTGCAGATTTTTTTATTATATGAGGATTTTGTATCTCTGGATTCAACGTTGTAGGGAATTTGATCAGGTGATTTTTTTATTGTTTGAGAAGTTCAACCATATAATGTTTTTAATTGTTGTTATATTTTGGTAGTGATTTTGATACTGAAAAAATTTTTGTTTCATTGAAGGTGCAATCATGTCTAGATTTTTGATTTGGAGATAATTTTTTTTTTTTTAATCAATTTTCTTAGCCTTTTGAATTACATGAAATTTTTGTATGGATTTTTGTTGTCAACATTTCAATTTTGTCCATAGTTTATGACAGTTATAACACTTTTGAAAGGATTTCAATTGTATCTAGATTTTGATTTTGTCGATAATTCAATTATTTCAGAATCTTTGCTTTCATCTTTTCGTTTCGCATGACAACTTTATAGCGATTTGAAGGTCATGATAAGTATTTTTGCAGAGATTTTGATTACATCTAGATTTTTTTTTGTAGAGATTAATCAATACTTTGGCATGTAATTTTAATTGTTTCAAGATTTTTATTTTGTTGTAAGTCCAGTCATGTAATAATTTTTGCTTTCGGTATTTTGTTTCCTGTATTTGGAATATCGCAATATTTTTGTAGGTACTTCGATTGTATCATTATTTTGATTTTGTCGGGAATTCCCATATCGTACTCATGACCTTGTGTATTAAAGTTTACTTCAGATTTCTAAATTTCTATCTACCTACACATCACCGTGACAAATCATTCCAAATCGTTCAATTTCATATGTAATATCTTAAGATAGATACGTGTGATTTTGAAAACTGAAATATATCGCTACGATTGATAAAAAAGTCGATTTTAGAGTGATTTCGAATTTTTCGCTTTCAAATAATAATGTTTGCATCCATTCGGCATCATACGGTCATCTTGAAAGTATACGATTGCCTCACTAACGCGATAATAATCAACGCTAATCGCTCAAATCAGCGACGTCCAGCGCACACAATGGAGCGAACGAGAGAACCGAAAATACGTGTATGGCGCGTTGGAAAAGCTCGCATGTACGAGGCGATAGGTGTAATTAGCGTTAAATGGCATGTGAATATAAACTAATCATCCTTGAAATATTGAATACCACGATGGAAGATACTTGGATGTCCCTCGACGTCGCTGTTTACCTATGCTAGCGTTGCTGTTTTTGTTTTGTTTTTTTTTTTTCGGTGAATAAAATAGCCGACCATTATGGTATTATCTAATCCTCCCACGAAATTACCCAACCACTTCCATATAACAAATTAAAAGCAATGAGTAACCTAGGTTTACTTTTATAAAGTAAATGACGGAAATACGACGTTAATGAACTTAACACTAGGCCGCGGGTAAACGCTGCGAGCCCATAAATTTATTTTATAGACGTGGAATGGTTTTCGAAGCGTCTGTTCCCTTACCTTGTACGTCTCTATTGTTCGAATATGCGCGTACGAATATTTTGTAATCGTTTTTATTTTTCCTTTTCTTGTCGAAAAAAAAAACGAAGATAAAAATATACTCGTGGAGGTGTGTAGTTAAATTAAAACCGATGATAATTGTATAAACAGGACGATGGATGGGAAAACTATACGTCATATGGTTGGTAAAGATATATTGTTTAGTGTTAATGTATACCTTTGTCGAGTCTCGGGTGTACGCTGCTACTGGGAAATTGCGAGGATGGACTTTTTACCAAAGTGGATTCGGTTATCGGAAAAAAATGTCGTTTCAAATTTCCGTTTGGTTCGCACCAGACTGCATACAAGTATCCGTACGCTTACGGTATAATTCGTGTCGCAGTGGTAATAATAAAAATACCAAACGTCGTCGAACACGACCGACGAGCCGTTCGATTAACATGAATGAATCGCCGCTCTCGGCGGCGGGTCGACGTAGTTCGATGCGACGTCAGCGGTAGCTGCGGCGCTTACGACGTGTTACACCTCTCACTCTATCTCACTCTTTGTTTAATGAAACCTCAAAGCTACTCGCTTCATGAATGAAAACATGAAACGAAATCAGCGTGCTCGTGATGCCGTAACGAATGCGGCAGTAGTTGCGGCTAGCTTTATCTGTGAAAAGCCGCCGAAATGGCGAATTTTCGACGCTTCGAATATCGATATAGGCGTGTACTGGCGTTTAGTTCACATATTGCGGAGTTAACGTGGCAGCAGATTTTTTTCACCGATCGAGACCGAATGGTTTTTGTGGCGAGTATGCCGAAATGATGGCGTTTTTTTCGATGCTGCCATGGTGAATCGAATTGGCTTTGGAATTATAAAGGTATTTTTAGGAACTGTTATATCGATGAGATTTGGTGAATTTGTATCAAAATTAAAATTTTACCGTACCTTAAACTGGTAACTCTAGAGAAGACACGCGGTCATGGAACTCAAAATTACGTAATTTCCATCGATTAGCAGATTTCTTCCGATTTATGTAATTAACAAAATTGAATAATCAACGGTAATTTTCTAAAACCAAATGAGTGTGGAAAGCGATGTAAAAGATTTTTGTTACATCTATCGATACATCATTTCATTAACTGACGCTTAGTTTATAATAAAATGCAAATATTTTTGAAATTTTATGAAATTATGTTGAACAATTTGATATTTCGTAATCGTACAATGAGAAGTGTTTACTACTCGCTGATAAAGTGTGGTGGAGAGTATTATATAAGGGAGTGAAAGAGCTATGTTGAACAGCTCATATTTTACTGTTTTTGATATTTTGTAATCGTACAATGAGAAGTGTGGTGGAGAATATCATATAGTGGAGTAAAAGAGCTATGTTGAATAGCTCATATTGTACTATTTTTGATATTTTGAAATCGTACAATGAGAGGTGTTTAGTACTTGCTGATAAAGTGTGGTGGAGAATATCATATAGTGGAGTAAAAGAGCTATGTTGAACAGCTCATATTTTACTGTTCTACATATTTTGTAATCGTACAATGAGAAGTGTTCAGTACTCGCTGATAAAGTGTGGTGGAGAGTATTATATAGTGGAGTAAAAGAGCTATGTTGAACAGCTCATATTTTCCTGTTTTTGATATTTTGTAATCGTACAATGAGAAGTGTGGTGGAGAATATCATATAGTGGAGTAAAAGAGCTATGTTGAACAGCTCATATTTTACTGTTCTAGATATTTTGTAATCGTACAATGAGAAGTGTTTAGTACTCGCTGATAATGTATGGTGGAGAGTATTATATAGTGGTGTAAAAAAACTATGTTGAACATCTCATATTTCACTGTTCATGATATTATGTAATAGTACAATAAGAAGCGTATACTAACTCGCTGATAAAGTGTGGTGAAGAGTGTTATAATAGTGATGTAAAAGAGCGAAGTTCGGCATCTCATATTTCTCCGTTTTTGTTACTTTGTAATGGTATATTGAGAAGCCTAAGGATTTTTTTCTACGAGTTCTCAGATATATGAGTAATCTCCGTTATTTTCTCCCGTTCTTCGTTACTCTTCGTGGGACAGGCGTACTAAAGTCATTACCTCAAGAAACTTCGGAACTCTTGAGATCCGATGAAATTGAAATGAAGTTTCAAAGATTACACCAAAGTCGAAGTGGAGCTGGAGTCAAGTTTTGAGAATTTTTCCGAAGTCAGAAATTGGAAGCGGAGCTAATTATATTATCAACTCCAAAATCAAAGTTAAATCTGAGTCAAGTTTAGAAAATTCTTCCAGAATTGAAGGTTGAAGTCTGAATCAAATTGCAATATTTACTCTAGAGTAAGGACGGAGAAGGAGTCAGATTTTTGTGTTACTTTCTTGGTCCTCATCAAAAATTTTATTTAAGTGAATTCAACTATTAAAAAAAATTATATTATATTATAGTCACTGTGGTGTTTATAACTACATTTCCTTTCATCTGTAAAACTACCATTACTGTTTTATTGCCCATCTCTATTTCCGAAATCTTTACCAAAATGCAATGGCGTAACCAGGAGATATTCCCTTAATTTCCTTTTTTTTATTGATTATTTATTCAATAGATTTTTTTTACTGAAAACTATATTTTATTAATTTTAAATATTTAAGGCTCCTCAAGCCATCTTCAGATTGAGGCGAGTCACCATTTTGTCACAATTTTGACCGGAATTCAAAGGATGATATGTTGATCGCCACTTGACCCTACCTACGAAGTTCGTCCTTTGTAGGTCTATTTGATGAAGGAATATGAACGATTCAAGAAATCTCCTGTCATAATTTTCCTTCATAAGTCTTTTTTTGCTCTGACTCGCATCCAAATTCATTTAAGAGCTAAAATTAGAATATCTCATTCATTTTGGCTCACTTCATCATATGACACCACTATGAAAAATGTTAAATTCTTCATTTACCCCACCACATCTTGAGGCCAATAACCGTCCCTCCTCCCCTCCAACATGATATATGAAGATGAATTTGATATGTAATATAATCCTTGTTTTCATTAATCATATGAGTCCGCATTCATCAATTTTGAGCTATTTGAGGCTTTTTAGCTCTTTCTCACATTTTTGCGATCCGCCATTTTGAATCCATTTTGTCTTGAATTCATAGAGCCATATTTTGGCCTCCAGTTAAGGAAATATACGAAGTGTGAATTTTCCAGAATGATTTGGTGAGGAGATACTCGAGATTCAAGAAGTTCCATGGCTCAAAACTTTCTCAAAAAGTTGTTTTTGAAGTTAAACTCCACTCGAAAGGCATTTAGGAGTCTAAAATTATGATATGTAGGGTTCCTTGATTTAATCTTTCATTTGAGTCCAAAAACAAACAACTTGATGTATTCGCACCCCTTTCAACTCCCTCGAAATTGAAGTGAACTGTCATTTTAGTGGAATCAAAAATTCAAAAAAATTGTTTCTGCATACTTCAGTGAGAGTCTCTCACCAAAGTGCCAGTGATATTGTCATCTCCTAGCTCTCCTCTTGCATTTTTGGAATATTTTTTTCCTTTCCATTTGCCTAGTAATTTTGTTGGTAGTTGGATGTTTTTCATTCATACCCTCCTACGCTATGCGGGTAAATATATTTCTGCCAAAATCCTCAGAACCTAGCCATTATCGTAATATTGCTTGTTCCCAGTACTGAAATTTGAAACCGTTTGGGATGAATTTTTTACTTGAAGTTGATGTTTGAAGAATTTATCAAAAATGAGAATAAAAGCCACTTCCACGAGTAGTCGAAAAATGTTTCGAATTTTGGTTATTAAAGACGAACGTAAACGAAAAAAAAAAAAAAAAAAAAATACCTAACAAACGCATTTACTTATTTACGGATATACGTAAGTATATAACCGCCAACCGGTTCTCCTTTTTACTTTTTGTTTTATAAAAAAATTATTCACCGGCGTTCGCGTTAAACGGTTGATGGGAAAATTGAAAAAGAATAGACAGCGGCGAAGATACGAAGGAAGCGGAGTGAAGAGAGGTGGGGTGGGTGAGGTGAGGCGGTGGGACGGCGGGAAATATATAACGAAACAATGGCTCGATTTCGCACGTTTGTTATTATTTTTAACGTATGTAATTCGTTGTGTTGGTCGCGGAAGACGATGAAGCGGTCGCGGTACGAGAAGCGTTGAGTGTACTAGTGGCGACTCGGAGGTTCGATTGCGGCGGCTACGCGTATACACGTTATTCGGATGAACGCCGAAACAGTACAAAAGGAGCAAGGTAATGGGAAATGACCTTGACGTGAAAGAAAAATGTCAGCGAATGTAAGATCGAATATTAAATAAAGCCAGCAACGTCGTGTGAGCAGAAACTTGCAAAATACAGAGCTAACTGGTCTGCGCGTTTTTACGGCCGTTCCATCTGCAGATGACAACATTTTTCCCAAAGCCATCTCCGTCGGTGAGAACGGTTGGAATTCGATTTTGATAACGCGAACCCGTATTACGCCAGCGCGTATAGAATGCGACAATGTGCGTGAATGGGCGAGCTAACGCTACAGGTGTTCTGTATCAATTAAGTGGCGCGAGTTCATTAAATCTGTACGACCACTTAGGCCTGAAAACGCGCCATTCATCGGTAACGGTTAACCCAGTATCCAGATCGAGGGATAAGAACGTGTTGCCCGAATGATCGGAGTTAAAGGCCTCAACGTTCACCCTGGTCATCCGCCGACGACGCTGGTACGTCCAACGACCCCTAAACGAGTCAAGTACGCACGCCATCGCCAACGTCCAACTCAAATATAAACATCGTTACAAACGGATTATAATAAAAAGAAACAGTAACCGAGATACCGAAAGACAATGGGTAATCTAAAAAAAAGTGAAAAAAGGAAGGAAGGCCAAGAACGATTGTAGTGGGCCATCTGTTGCGGATAATAACAAATAATAATACGACGACGATGATGATGACGACGACGATAATAATGCACTTAGCTTATTTAGAGTAGCGCGGCGCGAGTAGCAACGGTTTTAACACATGTTACCTTTTTTCTCTTTACTGCTACCCTGTAACGTATATTTCCCACCCATGCTGTTTATATACAGTTTACGCCGTAATAAGCGTAATAACCTTTTCAAATGAATAATCAAACAGGTTGATAAATGTCCAAGCTGATTCAACGGCTAGCCTAGATAGCAGCGATTTTCAGCCTATTGATAGATCAGTTCGGCGATAGGGTGATTATGCGTTGTCTAATCTGGTCAATCGGATACGGGTGCTAATTAGATGTACTAATTTGCATTTTATTTCATCGATCCTACGTGTATAACCTCATGCTATGGTGATCCTGGTTGGGGTGTTTATTCGGTGTTTATTCATTGGAAATTTTTGTAGGTGGAGGTTGCGAGCATGGATGGATTTTTTTGCTCTTTGTGTTCCCCCTATGAAGAGTTTGATGGGAAATGTTTGAGTTTTTGGGCTTTTTTTTAAATTAGTATCCACTTTTCTAGTGTTGCTGAAGATATAACTCAATTAGCTTATACTTATTGCTTAATCGATTTTTATACTTATGAAAATTCCGTATTTGTTTTTAATCGAGCTTATTTAACTTATTAATTCAAATCTATTTTACTTTAAAAAAAAAAAAGAGTAATCAATTTCTTCCCAATATAAAATCTAGAAAATTTTTCAAATCACTTTTGATTTTAATTTCGATTCAAAAAAACAAATAATTCGATTTAACTTTTGAAAACGAATTATTTATGTTCAAGACTGAAAAATGCATTACTCGGTTTTAGTGGCAAAAAATCAAAAGTTCGATTCTACATCGAAATCAAAACTAATCGATCAGTGGCAGGGACATAATGAAGAGTGGGTTTCTTTTGACCCAGTCGGTGACCCACACAAATGCCCAAGACTTCTTAGGAAGTTGCAATGATTTTCTTGGTAACATGAAAATCAAAGAAGATTTTTTATTGAATAAGTCGAAGTATTTGAATGTAAAATATTCAATTTTTTCATTTCATTTGATTCATTTTCATGAAAGAAAAAAAGCCTTCTTCTGTGAAAAAAACAAACTAATAAAAAAAAAACGTTAATTTTTTACTAGTCCATTAGGCCCAAGCAGAGGGGGAAGGGGGTATTTCACCCGGGCCCGCGAAGGTCCTCGGTTCGTCGAAAGAAGTTTATAGCATTTTTCAGTTTGCAATGTGTAACTTTTTTTCACTTTTTAAATTTTGTTCCCTGGATCCGTATTGATAAGAGAGTACTTTTTTTTATACTCTGAAATCAAAAATTTTCATTGATTCATTTTCAGTGATCAGTTCCTACAAAATATTGAGATGAACCGATATTTCAGTTTTTGTTTTAAAAAATTAATTATTCGATTATTACTAAAAAAAAAGTTATTCGATTTAATTTCGAGAAAACAATTATTCGGTTGACTTTATTTATTTTTAAATAGAGTGGGTAATTTTATTTGTGAGAAATCAATATGATTTGATTTCTGAATCAAAAACTGATCTCAATCTATCAGTCAATAATTTTTTTTTATTGTTCTTAAATTATTGATGATTTTCTTTGCTATTATGATTATTATTATCATTATTATTATTATTATTATTATTTATTTATTTATTTATTAAGTTTTGATTGTTTCTAAATCTTGAGTAGCTTTGATATTCTAAAATTTGTGTTGAAAATTGATTGTTCAATTTTCCTAGTAAAAAATCATTTATTCGATTTTTCATTTCTGTTTGAAAAAATCTATGGTTCGATTTTGTATTTTGGGAAACAATGATTTAAATTTTTTCACTGACTAATCAATGTTAATGCCCAGTGAAAATTAATGATTCAATACTTGAATCAATAATTTGATTTTTATTTCAATAATTTGATTTTTGTATCAATAATTTGATTTTTGCATCAATAATTTGATTTTGGTATAAAAAATTGATCCAATCGGCAATCAACAAATTTTTTGATATTCCCAAATCAATAATTTTTCTCGATTTATTTTTAATGTGTTCTTGCAAAATATTGAGCCACTAGATGCTGTGATAGTTCAGCGTGTTTCAAAAAAATTTTTATTTGATTTTTTTGATTTAGTTTTGAGAAAAAATAATTCGATTTTATGAGTGAAAAATGAATAATTTGATTTTTGAATCAAAAATTGATCTCAAACGATTAGTCAATAATTTTTTTTTTAATGTTCTCAAATGCGTTTGTTTGTGCGAAATCTTGAGTAGATCTAATGTGTAATAATTGAACTTTCTGTTTGAAGAAATTAATAGGTTAATTCCATTTTAGAAAACAATCATTTGATTTTTTCATCGAGTAATCGATTTTATTATTTAGCGAAAAATGAATAATTTGATGAATGTATCAAAAATTAACCCCATAGGTCAGTCAATTATTTTTCTATGCCCTCAAATACATAATTTTAATTGATATTTTTTATGATAATACGCTTTTGTGAAATTTTCAGTAGAGTAGAGATTTTGAAATTTATATTAAAGGTTTGTAAGTTAAAGAATCAATTATTCGATTTCATTTAAAAAACGAATAATTTTTTCTTATTTTTAAAGTATTAATTTTTTTAATTCCGTAATAAAAATCAATAATTAAATTTTTGATTGGAAAATCGATAATTTTCTTAACGTTTGCAAATTCATTATTTTCACTGACTTTTTCTTTAGTTATACTGGGGTACTTGAGTGTTGGAAAATGTTTTGAGCACTCATCGATTTCTTATACCTCCTGATAAGAAACCTTGAGCTTATCTTGCGATCTGATTGATGAATTTTTATTTAAAAAAATCGATTACTGGTTTTTAGTTTTACAAAATCAGTATTATAATTTTTGTTCAAAAATTAGTGTAAATTGTTCAGTCTATGAGTTTTTTTTAATTGTATTCGAATCGATAATTTTTTTAATGGGTATATTTTTAATGATAAGTTCTTTTAAAGCGTCGAAACAACCATTAGATATTATTTAATTTTAATTTTGAAAAATCAATTAAATTTTTTTTCTTAAATTAAACCTGATTATTCGTGTTTTTTTTGTTTTTTTTTTTATTATTTAAATCGATAGTTTAAATGATTTTTATAGAACCTTTGGTCAATCGAAAAATTTGATTTTTGATTTTCATTTTAAATAATCGAATATTAATTTATATTTTTTTGAAAAATTATTTTTTTAAGCTATTTTAAAAATTGATTGACTTTTTTTTCACGCATCTCCAAATTGTTATAGTCGATTTATTATGAAATTTCGATCCTCAAGTGTTCGTTACTTATTTAGTGCATTAACACAAATTAATTTGTTAATTTATTTTGTTCTTCGATCTAATAAATTGGATATCATTTTGAAAATAGAAGAGAGCTGAGGAATCAAACATGTTTATTAAACAAATTTTTTTATAAGATGTTGATTTTTGATTTTTTTTTTTCAATTATTCATTTTTATTTATGAAAAATCAATAATTCGGTTTTCGAAATAAAACTCCTAATTAACTAGAAAATAATAATCGGTCAAGTTAATTTAAAGGTTTCGAATTTTCCATCTCTTAAACCCTTACTTTTGGTTAAAAATTTACCTTCACAAAAGAAATGATATATTGCTTCTTGTCTGTACCCAAAACAACAATATGTTAGATTAAAATTTATTCGACGTCATCATGAATACTTTAGGCACATTGCATGAAAAAAACTCATATCTAAAAAAAAATACATCGCTATTAAAAATTGCTCACTCATGTAATACCTCGATACTAGCCTACAAAACGTAAGTTTTCCGGCCTAAATGAATACAAAAATTCCCCATCGAATAGTTTTAGACCTCGAAGTGGACAAGCGTTCATGATTATTTGATAACGACATATGTAGGTACTCGTACTTGTGTACTTACGTTCGTATTGTGGGAATTCCGAAATAATTGAGTCATATTGTACATCACGCATGAAATTGTAAGTATACACTACGTACTTGTGTATTTGTAAATTGTTAATTAAACGATTAAAATTTTACAAACAGTGGCTCGCTTGTAAATTAAGATAGTACGACACGTGTGACAAATACGTAAATTTAACCCAGACCTGGCGCTACGTATTCGCGTGTAACTAGTTGGAATTTTTTTTTATTTCTCGTCTAACGTTATTCTACGTTATAGCGAAAATTTTCGTTAAAATACGTTCGTTTTCATTTTTAGGCGAGTTTAGCGGATTAAGTTATTCTTACGCATTGTATTATGCTAATTGGTCTAATTTAACGGTCCAACCGTATGTTAAGGTAGCCTCTGGCTTGCTTGTTCGAAGAATAAATAAACGCTTAAGCGGTTAGTGGTAGCACGAAAATCGTACCGTTGTCGATCGTAGGAGGTGGAACGGGTACACACCGGTTCTCGATAATTTTTAATTTAACGAGCTATTAAGATGTAATTTCGAACATAGTTTAACCATTACGCGAGATGTTTTACACGATCGGTTGTCAACGGCGTTACTTTATATATATGGATGTACAGTATATGTGTTTGTGCTATGTACACACGTCTTATAGGTGCTGCATACCGTGTATCATTTAAATGCTTATCGTGGAACGTTGTGGGTACAGTTTAAAATTGATATTCACCTGATCGATTGCAATTTTATTGCAAAGGAAGGAGAAAGGGGAAGGGAATGTTTGTGGCAGGTGTGAGAAAATATGTTATGCCTTTCCGTGGAGACTTTGTATGCAATTTGAAAATGCATGTTGGTAAATTGGTGATTAGATTATTTTTTTATTTTTTATTTTTCAGATGCATAAAGTTTTTATTATTGATAAAAACAAATTATCATTTTTTTCCTACCCCTTCTTAAAAGGAAATAATGAAAATAAAATTGTTTATTACGATAACATTTTTATTTTGAAATTTTTTTAATCGCGTAATGATTAATTTTCAATTAAAATAATCATAAAACTACTTTTTTTTTTGTTAATTGAATAACATAATCGAGTACATGGAAAAATGTTCCATACTTGGAGCAAAAAAGGTATGAAGATTTTTTGAAGGTGTTCTAGAAGGTATCATTCTAAGATGACAAAACTTGTTAGTTCTATAGGTACCAGTAAGTAAAAGGAAAAAATTATGTATTTACCTTCTTGTCCTCCGATACCATGTCCTCCGCCTGAATTCTCATCTGTAATAAAAAGTAATGAAAAAATCATAAAAATATTGTGTGATTTACAGTTAGTACCAAGCACGGATTAAATATCTATGCAGGAATATTCGAAAAAAATGGCTAGTCCAATTACAAAAATTGATAACGATTAACCTCATGTAGCCAAATATTATTGAAATCGAGGGGCAACGTGAGATACCATAGAACCATCGAGCATTTGAGCGACGAATAAAAATTGAAAGCATTACAATGTCGAGTTAAATACGACGAGGTGAACGGACTTCCGTTTTTATAAGACAAAATTTCGTTTCATTACTGCATTTCATTTCCTATAAGTAGATGGAACATGTGTTGAAAGCTGAAACAATTACAGCTGTTTACAATATAACCGTTGATATTCTTTTGTACGTAGGTGCGTCCTCTTGGTGTACTATGTTAACGATTCCTCGGACTTGGAAGAAAATAAGCGTAGAACCGTTGAAACTTGAGAGGTGGTTAACGCGTGTTGAAGAGGGTACCCCTTTGCGAGTATTAGTCGTATATGAAATCTTTTTTTCACGGGTTCATTGGGAATTTTAAGAATTTATTTTTTATTTCGGTGGAGTGATAGCGATTTGATAAAATTTTTATCAGCGTTGCAAATTTTATTGGAAGGAATTGTGTTCGTAGCATGTGCCATATTAGGTGTTTGAAGAGCGATAATGCTGAGGTATATGGTCAACCATTAGAATTGAAGAAAATAAGGAAATACATCAAGAAAAATGATGTGAAAATGTCGTATTTAAAGAAAGTAAGAAGATAGGAGCCAAAAGTGTACTTACCATACCTAAAGTATGCCGCAGAAAAGGTACGTGAAGTCACCTCACACTTAAAATTCGCAACATTGCAGGGGCGTACCGAGGACCTTCTTCAGGCGGGGGGGGGGGCGAAACCAAAAATTGCCTACTAATACCATGAAATTCTACCAACTATTGACCTTTTTTTTTTCCCTCCACGAAAATAAGATGTTAAATACGATGTCACAGTGTTGTTAGTCTTCAAAAAATTTAAAAATAGCTGTAATAATACTGCGCAAGTGGTCAAGTTTACCAACTTTAAGCTAAAACTCTAAATTTACCAACTTTCCAAAAGCCAAGGGGGGAAGCTCCCCCTTCCCCCTTTCGGTACGTCCCTGCAACATTGAGAGATTCCTCCGTTAATACGGGTAATTTTTTTTTTATCGTAAATATTCTTTGAGTATTATGATAAAAGTTGCTGAAATTTCATAAATAAAAATTGATTTAATTTTTTGAGTTTAGAGTTAAGTATCAAATCTCCAATATAAAAAAATTTGGAACAAATCAGCTGCTCCATTTTCTCCAAAGATACCTGTGCTATTTATGTTTGTTTACAAAATTGATTTTTTTTCAACAAAATTAAATTAAAAATTGAAACAACTTGGTACAATTAATAAATACGTGTAGTTATAAAAATAAATTTTATTGAAGCTTTTAATATACGAGATTATTGAAAAATTTCAAAACATTCGTGTTTAGCAGAATTTGAAATTTCATTCATGTACGAGTTATCTCGTTACCCAAAGATTAAAGGAAAAATTGGTTAATTTTTTTTTTCAGAAAGTTTCAATTTTTTTTCTTCATTCTCAAAAACTACATATTTTACTTCACATATTTTTATGAATTTACAATGCATAATTTTTTACGTATACAATTTATGACTATAATGTGCTGGAATTTACAATGAAAGCTTATTTCCCACCTTCCTCCAGTGACTCTGGAGACGTGTTGGTCTCAACTTTTACTCTATGGTTGTTTTCAAATGATTTTCATTTCACTAAAATCAAGTAAATACCCAATTCAAGCGTATGTTCAAGAAATTGTTTCTTATCGGAAGCGAATTGAAAAATTTTTTAATCTGAATTTTTCTTGACAACCAAGCAAAATTTTGAAAATTTTATGAAAACTTTTTTTGAAGAACACAATCTGGTCTTTAAAAGAAGTCTTAGTAAAAATTACTAAATTTTACAGAAAAATTGAAATTAAGATATCTCTTTATTTTTTCACTTCTTATGGAAAATAATTATTTTCAGATCATAGTATCTCACTAGTTCTCGAATTCGCCATCAGATGGCGACTGTGCTTGGGTTGAAAATTGCAATAAATAATATGCTAAAAAATGGCGCTTGAAAATTCCATTTATTTATATTATATATTGAGGGTAAATGTAAAAAATTTCAGGTGACTCGAAATAGAATTTAGAATTTTTTTCAAGTATTATAAGAGTTCTAAAATTTGAAATTTTACTTACTTACGAAGTCATTATTAATCCTAAAAATCTGGACTTTTTTACGTTAAAAATTTCTGCAAAGATTTTTTTCATTAATATGTGTGGACTAGTTCTACTAACAACAAATTGAAAGTTCTCATACCTAGGCGGTGAGCATAGCCCACACGGGTGCGAACACCTAAAAACGGGTTTTTCGCTATATATCATCATGTTTTGATCATAGGGTCAAAATAGCTCAGTGTCATTGTATTTTCTAATAAATTTTCTACAACTTTTATACGAAGAGTTTTTTGCTACAACCCATAGATGGGGCGTTAAGTGTGTTTGAAATTTGGTACTTCAGAGGCTTCACTGGGTAATATATATTTGGCGATGAGAGGAGGACACTGAGACCTCCATGGGGTCATGAGTCGGTTGATATGTTGTCACAAGTCGTTATATTAACATTTTTCATTCTTACATATGATGTTACAAAGCATAACTGAATCAACTGCAGTGGAGCCCCTGAAGTTCCAAATTTCAAATACTTCTAACTTCCCACGTATGGGTCGTAGCTAAAAAATGTTCTCATAAAAGTTGTAGGTAATTTTACGTAAAATGAAATTGCACTGAGCTATTTTTGCTCTACAATTGACCCCTAAGAAGACATAACGAAAAATCCGTTTTTTTGGAGGTTTACCTCCACACAAAGTACAGTCAAGAGTCAAGACCTAGGAATAGGGATTTTTAATATGTTGTTAGTGGAGCTAGTCTCTACATATTTATGAAGAAAATTCTCATTGGAAATTTTTCTCATGAAAGATACTTGTATAGTATAGACTAGCTCTAACTCCCCTCCAAATGAACTTGAGAAGCTGAAATTAAGGAAGTTTAGTCACTTGGACTTATTTTGTCATATGACAACACAATAAAAAATTCTCGATATCTCTTGTACCCCCACCACATTTTGAGTTCGATAACCCCTGCTTCTCCCATCCAACGTCATGTATAGAGGTGAATTGGGATATAGTATACTTCTTATCACCAATAATCATATGAGCTGATATTAATTACATTTTTACCAATTTGAAGCTCCTCAAGTTCTACTCAAATTTTGATAATCCTTCATTTTGAATCCATTTTGATCCACATTTAGGTCATAAAGTAACCCCACATACAAAGTTTAATTTTTATAAGTTGATTTGATGAGAAGATATGGAAGATTCAAGAAATTTCATGATTCAAAATTTCCTCAAAAACCTGTTTTCTGCTCTAACTCCCCTCAAAATTCACTTTGGAAGCTCAAATTTGAATATGTTGATGTCAATGACTCACTCTTCTATATGACATCAAGAAAAAAAATTTGAGCTATTTACTCCTTCACCAGCCACCCTCAAAATTTGAGTGATCTGCCATTTTGAATTTTTTCGAAAAAACAAAAAATAACGCCTTTTTCGCATTTTCAAGAAAAATCTCTCAACAAATTTTGAGCGAATTTCATGCATACCCGCTGGCGTTAAGTGTGAGGGAAACGATTTTATAAATCACAACTTCCTCAAAAAGCCCGAAAATACACTTAGATAGCTCGAAATTGGATATGTTGGTGTCCGCGACTCAGTCTTTCTGCCATATCATAATAATTTTGTACCAGCAATTACGGTTTAACATAATAATTAATAAATTAAAATAATTAAATTTTTAATTTAAATTTTTCTGCAAGAAAAATTATTAGTGAAATAAAATTTTTTTATTAATAAATTCTTAAAAATGAAAATAAAGTATTTTGTCCAAAAAAAAAAAATGTTCAGGGTGGACCACTCTTATCACTTAGGGATATTAAAAATAAGGGATATTAAAAATAGTTTATGTCCTATTCTCAGACCTATTGAATATATGTACACACAAAATTCCATAAGAATTGGTCAAGCCGTTTCGGAAGAGTTTCGTTACAAACACCGTGACACGAGAATGTTATTGTATTGCAAAATATGTATTGACGTAGAAGGTTAAATTTTACATTTTATTTAAGTCAGTTTCCCTCATCAAATCTTGATGTAATCAATTTTAGAATAAAAATCAAAAATTGTTCCATCTTCGTATTTTATCAAGGTACTACCTTTTACATTTCAAGTTGCTCTATTTTAGGTAAAAAATATTTTCTCTTGAAATGAGAACTACCTAAGGCAAATTTTTTTTACTAAAACTGTACCATTTGAATATAAATTTTAATACTCAACTAGTGCCTCCTCGCCCCTTCGGGGCTCGCAATAAAAATTAAATGAAGAAAAAAGTTATCTTATCAGACAAATACGGTTACATTCCAAACTGCACAACCCAATTTATTCTTATTTGTTACCCCCACCAAGAGTTCTTCCTTTCCTGCCATTTTAAACAATTTTACTACTTTACCCTTACTCTTGCCCATGTACAAAGCTTTTATTAAAATTTATCACCTTTTTTTCCTTTTGTGTACCTGCTATCCTTTATATTTTTTACACCTGCTACTCAAAACAATTTCATGACTTACCCTTGTGTATGTACAAGGCTTTTATTAAAATTTACAACCTTTTTTCCTTTGTATACGTCCTATCCTTTATACCACTTTTATACTCGCTATTCAAAACAGGGATGCGCGCGCATCTCAAAACCGATTTCATTTTGATTTTAATATATAGAGAGATAAGACCAACTGAAGCCGTTGGCCTTCCTACATACTATCTAGATGTACTCATTTATTTAAAACCAATACATTGATGTGCCTTCAGCCATGGTAACTGTACAATGTACATGGGGCATAAAAAAAGAGCAGATGAAAGTAGAAAATGAAGTGAGTCGAATTTTTGTTGTTTTTTTTTTTTTGAAAATTGAAAAAGAAGGATAAAATAATTATCAAATGACTTTCAAAAAATGTGAAAAAAATCCTGCCTTCACCATTGAGCTTTTCAAAATAAGTTTAAAATTTTCAAAAATTTTATTTCATGATTTTTTTGTTTTCGAGTTTAAAGTAACATTTGTTGGTAAAAAAGTTGAAAAAATGTTTTCGACAATCTTTTTCAAAATGTAGAAATGCGAGATAAATGGAAGATTTTTATATGGTAAGTTTTGATGTTCCCAACACTCGTCTTGTACGATCTATGTATGGGAAAAAATCTCGTACTTTTTGCCCCTTCAATTTTAAGAGTAGACTCTATATTGACACAGAGAGTCTAGTCGTACCGGTTGAATTGAAGTTGGAAATGTCAGTCACTCGCTTAACACTCAGTCAAGTTTAGAGATAAACGTGCGAATTACTTTGTGCGAAGCTGTTAATTCTGGCAGTTGATAAAAAAGCGATAAAGTGCAACCAAGTCGCGTATGTCAAGGTTTCGGGGTTCAAATATAGCGGAAATGTTTTGAAAGTGTTATCAGCCATTAGGCGCCCGCATTAACGTTTCTACGTGTTAATACTTAAAAGCAACTGAGAACAATGAAGTTAACTTATATGAGTTACATTTGCGTTGGTATAAAAGCGATGGTGAAGTTGAAAAAGGGAAAAACGAAAGGCTGATTTTTCACTTCTTGCACGAAGTACAATTGTACACGTATAGTATTATACGTGATACGAGTAGTATGAGCGATAACCAGTAGGTACTTATTATTTTTTTTCTTTTCGAGGTATTTGTAGAAGGAAGGAAAACGATACGAGCATTGAAATACATTTTGGTAATTTTAATTCGCCTCGTTATTCGAAAATAATATTTATTTCTCATTTCCCGAGTCCGGTAGTCGCTGACGAGATGCGTAGGCATCGGGTATAATTAGTTTTTGAATTCTTCGTTTCCTTTTTCACATCGCTCACGACTGCTGAGTAACGTAGTAACGCCTCCCCTCCTGAGCCTTTAACACTGTACGGTGACAAGAGCTGTCTGAAATTTCCCCAGCACGAGTATAAAGATAGGAAAATATTACAAATCGAATTCACGCACAGAGGACCGGATACATGAGAATTTTGTAATCATTGTTGGAAACTTGGCGCGCAGTCGTCTGGTAGCTGCGTTAATCGAAAACAAAACGTCATCTGCGAAACAGTGTTTTCGCGCAAATTGAATTTTTATAGAACCTAGGATAACAGCTGTTCCGCGGAATTGCGAGGCTCGATGAAAGTCGAAGATTTGAGGTAAATACGAATATGGTTTTTCATTAATTATGAAATAAAGTTCAAGACTGGAAGGCGCGGTGACTCTTTTCATAGGCGGACGACGAGTTTCATTTTTCTTGCTCGCGTTTAAAAGCCAAAGCCGCCGCGATGAATGGAGATGGCGTAAACATTCCGGAAATGAGGAACAAACGATGACAGTACAGAAACCCGGGTAAAAAAACCATTCGTCTCTCAACCGTTTCGTTTCAATGAGCAAGTTAGAAAGGAAGAAGTAGTTCGTTACAGGCGAAACGAAATCGACTATTTACTCGGCGTACGGATTTTTACGCGATATTTTTTTACCTCGGAGACTAAAACGCGATGAAATCTGGTAAAACTTGGAGCGTAATCGTTGGTAATCGCGGTGGCGAAAATTTCGGGTCAGGTGACGAGAAAGTATCGCAGGTGTATGGATTGGTGTTGTCGCGTAGCAAACGATTATAGAAGAGTTGCTTGTTTGGTGATGACAGATGGGGATATTTGGGGAGAGAGGGTGGAATTGGGATATCCGATGGTAAAGAAATTAGTGAATATCGAGATTAAACTAGTATTAAGTTACAATTGTTAGTTTAATTTTATATTTACTATTTCTTTATTTTAGTTGCGTAAAAGTCCTGTAGACAGGCGCATGTAAATTATAAATTACTCTTAATCTCAATAAAATTCCATCACCCAACGGCACGTTTGGGAGTGAGGACGTCAAAAAAAAAAAAAGAAAAAAAATCGTTCTAGTATCGGAAGCAGTACTGGAAGAATTTAATTTGACCTTTGAAAAAATATTCAGGGACAACATTCATGGGAAGACTCAGTATCTACAACTGAAGAGGCCTCTGAGATTCATCAATTCACTTACGTAGTTTTAATATTATACTATAGAGCTGATATTTTTTGAGAGTTCATTTAAAAATGGAAGGATGTCTTTTTTACCTATTCTATGTGAAAAATTAAAATATAGTATATTTTTGTTACGTAAGTATTAATATCAATTTATTTCTATTCAAAATATATACATACACATGTACGAGTATGAATGTGAATCAGAATTTTTTTTTCGAAAATTAATTTTTCATGATAAAAATTTGGTGAAGTTGAAATTGCAGGAAATAGCTACCTGCATTTTTCAAAGTATCGTCCTTGAAACAAGAATAAGAATTGCCATTTTCATCATTTTTTTTTTATAATTTGTTATAGCGGCATCTATAACTTTCCTTCCATAAAAATTCAATAGCTTTTTGGAAAACTCTTACTTCATTTTCATTATTCGAAACCTAATGTATAAGTATTAATGATGAAGCCCTTAGAACTTCGAAGAAATTTCAGAATTTCTATATGAAAATGTTTACATTTCTCAGAAATTATTATTTTTTAAATTTGATTATTATTATTATTATTATTGTGTATTATTTTTGTTTTATTTATTAAATATGAGAACTGTATTCTACAATTTCCAAGGTTGAAAATTTACACCCAGTAAAATTTAAAAAATTTTTCCTGAGTCTGAGATCTCTAAGTATACCATATTATTGACTTTAATGATGGAAAATTAGTAGTCCTTTATTTTATATTATTTTATCGATGACATGTTAAAAAAGTGTACCATTAGATACGTACTTTTTTATTTATTTTTATTTATTTATTTATAAGCCTTGGATTAATAATTATTTTTCTACAAAATCACTTAAATTCTATTCTAATTATAAATATTGAAACCTTTATTTTGGGCGAAGGCCTCTCTCAGCCTATTCCATTCCGTACGATCTCGGGCGACTCTCTCAAAGTGATTGTTCTTTAAGAAGTAGACATAGGTCATAAAAAAAAACATAGAAAAAAACGAAAAAATGAAATTTTGAATTTTACCTACAGTGGTACTTAGAATTAAAAGTCTTGAAACCCAAGAGAAATTTTTTAATATTTTAGCAATTTCTGTGAATCTTGAGAATTGTGAGATAGTAAGCCCGTGGCCAGCCTGTCCTTTCACGGGGGGGAGAAGGCTGACCAAATCCTAGAGGGGGCTTCGACTTCTTTTTGTTGGTTGGCACGTTTGTGTTAAAATGTAAAATTTTACTTGGGACTTGAATTTTCTAAAGCCATCATTTTTTGTTTAAAATAAAAATTCAATTTTTTTTTCATTGAAAATATAAATAACTAATGTTGAGATTATTTATGACAAAGGTTTAAAAATTTAAAATAATCATTATAGGTATATACGAGTTACCTACTTGCTCATTTAGGCAAATCTCGTTACTATTTTATTATTGCATTTTTTAATGAATTTTTTATTGGCTGCA
>CM019756.1:11755524-11784078 GCA_009761765.1 Phenacoccus solenopsis
CGAGTGAAAATGGCGTAAAGACTTATTACAGGAGGCAAACACATTAGGCCCAGTAGCTGCAATATTCAACAGTGCAGTAGTAATTAACATCCTAATAATATAATTATCAAGCATTAAATTCAAAATACTGATATCATTCTAATTACACGTAGATTCTATCAGACTCTCCTTTCAACCAACAAACTGAACAAACATTCGACATATCTGCTGGCCCTAAAGCAAAAGCTACGCTTCACCTTGATAAATTATCACGTCAGATGTGCCCTCACTTGAAACATTTTGTAGTATTTTCGAGCATTAGTTGCGGACATGGAAACAGCGAACAAACTAATTATGGAATGTCTAATTCTATTATGGAACGAATCTGCGAAATGAGACAAAACGATGGTTTACCAGCTTTAGCCATTCAATGGGGACCCATTGGAGACGCTGGCTTATTGGATAATTTCTTCGAGAACAATTCAAGCGTAACGATTGGTATTACTTCTATATGCCTACTACATCCTCTATTTCCAAAGAACTACAGTATTAAGAATTTTAATTAAATTCGCAGGAGGATGTTCACAACAAACTATAAAATCATGTTTAGAAACCTTAAATAAAGGTGTACATCAAAATAATAGTATTGTATCAAGCATAGTCGTGGGTGAAAAGCGTCACGTTGGTTCAGATATAGTAAGTGTTGTCGCGAATGTTTTAGGTGAGTGTAAAATTTCATTTTAGATAGTGCATAATAATGTATGTACACGTAGAGAGAATATATAAATGATTTGCCCTTATAAATTTTACTATAGGGATTCAGGATTTGAAAACAGTTAGCTTAACGTGGACATTACCTGAATTAGGAATGGATTCTGTGATGACCATCGAACTTCGACAAGTAATTCAATCAGAATTTGGAATTTTCTTAACATCTCAAGATATTAGAAAAATGACTTTCGGGAAATTACAACACATGAAAGACAACAAGGGAAATAAACCAAATGTTTAATCATACTACCGAAAGATATTCATCAACGATTTTAAAATTAATTTCAGTAATGGTCGGTAATATAGATATAATTATACTTGGAGTGTGAATTAAAAACTTATATCTATCTTGGAAAATATAAAAAATACGAAAGATTTACATTTCTTGTTGAGAAGTACTATCATGTCAAAAATATAATGCATTTTTTTTGTCTGTTTTGTTTTACGAAATTGAGCCGGCTCATATTAAAGAATCATCTGTTTTGAATCACGCTGAATTCGCAAACCAAATTTATAAATACATACTTTTCTATATTTGACCAAGAACTGGGGCGTATTTAGTGTATTGCCTCAAACCCACATGTTTTGCATATTTGAGAATTTATTGATTTTTTTTCAATTTTGAAAATAAAATTTTAGCATGTGACTTTGAATGAAAAATTATTCATTAAAATTTTTAATGATATGTAAATGCCTATAAAAAAAAATTACTTAAAATTTATCATAAAATTATCTTTATATTAAAAAATTTTTTATTTTAATAAATTAAATTCATATAAAAAACCTAGATATTCTTTTTGTTGGTTTAATGAATAAATGATGAGCAATAATGAGAAGTATGGTAATTTTTACCAGGAATCTTTTTACCAAAATATAGTTCAATTTTCTCCGCGAAAAAATCTCAAAAAAAAAAAAGCTGCAGAGAAGGAAACAGATTTCTCCAAATTATGATTAAATTGGGAATCACTCGTAGTTTAGTAGGGTTTCAAGTAAGTTTGGTTTAATTTTAGAGTTGATTTTAAGATAAATATGGTTCTTTTCGACATCGGAAGAAGATTCTAACTTCATTCCTCAACTTTTCAGGATCATTTAAACTGAAAAAAAAATAGTAGATCAAAATTCATAATTTTAAATTACCTCCCTACGGATCCAAATAAGGAAGCAAATCCCAAAAATGATAGAAAAATTGAAACGGACTTCCTCAAAAACCTTGATCAAATATTACTTGGGACTAAAAACATTCCTCTAATTTTTAACCCCTACCCCCATCCCTTCCAGAATTATCGCGCATTGTATGCTAAAAATTCAATTCGCGATATTTCCAGTAAGAAAGAGGGAAAATTTACATCTATGGTCGTACGATAATTTGTTGAGATTTTTTTTGAAATTTTTTCTTTTGGGGTGGGGATGGGTTTGAAAATTTCAAAAAAAAATTCAAAAATTTTGGGGGTGCCTTCGCTGAATTTTTTTCCATAACTCCGTCATACCCTTAGGTACAACATACAATTTTTTCAATGTCCCTTTAAGGAATGCAACATGCTGAAAAAAAATAAAGTTTGAATAAAAACTTGTATTTTTCAACTACCGCCCACAACGATAACACTTATAGCCCAGTCATTTTTGGTTCAGACCTAGAAAAAATTACAGGAAAGATGATTTATACATACATGCGAAGGATGCCTTCCTAAGTAACATTCTAAAAGTTGCATCCCCTACCCCTCCGGCTAAATGTGCGAGAGGATAAAAACCTCTGAAAAAAAGTGGTTTTTCGCTTGTAGCTCTGAAAGGAGAAGGAGGAGGGGTAAATTAGATCAGTAAAAAAAAATTTCTTCGTTCAGTTTCATATAAGATAAACCCTTTTTTATTACTTCCAAAAGGGCGGAAGGGGGTGTAAAAAATAACCTTTTTTGAAAATTTTGTGTTTTTCAATTGTGCGACAATTATGATGATGCGGAGAGGAAAAATTAATAAAAACAAAATTATTCTACATTGGATTCTTAATAAACATAAGTGCAGATGTTTCTCGCTAAGCACCAACATGGGCCCAAAATATGGAAGTACAAGTAGTCATCTCCATATCTTTTATACTTTAGGTATAATATGTATTCATAAAAAGATGGTTTTCATTTCATATATGATGTGGAATAAGAGAATGAGGTTAAGGACAGAAAACTCGTTTTTGACTTAATAGTGGCTTTCGATACTTTTGGTCATAAAAAAACGATTGGGAATAGTTTCAGACCGCCAGGAAACTTGCATCACCCTTAAAAACGCGATTTGAAGAAAACACTTTTTCATAACAAACGGCCTTTTTGAAATGACAAAATGAAATGAAGGTAACAGTGAAATCAAAAAAAAAACGTAAGCAGCCATGCCGCATTACTGGAGCTGAGTTTTTAACTGGGGCTTGTTTTGATTTAGTAATAACCTTGCTTAACCGTTCATCACTACAGGCCACACCCAATACCAAGTCTGAAAACCCCTACCATCCTTTCGATAAACACTTAAGAAGTTCAATTTGGCACAAATGTAGTATTTCTTCCCATGAAATAATCATGCGAACACATATTTCTCAAATTATAACTATTTGAGGGTCCTCAAATTATCTTCAAATTTTGTAAATCCGCCATTTTGGATCCATTTTGACTCAAATTTAAGTGGTTATATTCTGGTCACAAACTAATCCTACACACAAAGTTTGACCATTCTAGGCCGATTTGGTGATGAGATATGGAAGATTCATGAAATTTCCTGCAGCAATTTCCCCTCCAAAAGCCGTTTTTTGCTCTAACTCCCCTCCAAAATCACTGAGGAAGCTAAAATCAAAATACGTTTGTCACTTGGGCTCATTTTATCATATGACACAGCAATAAAAAATTTTCGACCCCTCCTGTACCCCCACCACTATTTTAGGTTGGTAACCCCGCCTTCCCCCTCCAACATCATGTATGGAAGTGAATTCGGGATATAGTATACAACTTATCCCCAATAACCATATGAATTCATATTAATTACATTTTTACCAACTTGAGGCTCCTCAAGCTCTACTCAAAATTTTGATAATCCGCCATTTTGAATCCATTTTGATCCAAATTCAAGAGGTCATATTGTGGTCACCAACTAACCTCACACACAAAATTTGACCTCTTTAACTTGATTTGGTGGGGAGATATGGAAGATTCAAGAAATTTCATGACTCAAAACTTCCTCAAAAAGCCGTTTTTTGATCTAACTCCTCTCAATATGCACTAGAAGCTGAAATTTGGATATGTTAGTATCCGTGACTCACTCTTTCATATGAAATCAAAAACGAAAAATTTGAGCTATTTGCCCCTTCTCCAGCCCCCTCAAAATTTGAGTGATCCGCCATTTTGAAATTTATCGAAAAAACAAAAAAACTATTTTTGCGCATTTTCAAGAAGAGTCCTCACCAAATTTTGAGCGAATTTTATGAATACTCGCCGGCGCTACGCGTGGGGGAAAAAAAATATATATATACCAAAAAGTTGGACATTTGCCAGATGATTACAAATGGTCTGAAACGCAAAGATTTGAAGACCCCACCCTCCCCCGACCTTCCCTTCCCAAATCAGGTGGGCTGTAATAGCTATCGTTTTGTTAAAAACTCAGCTAAAAATGAGGTAAAGAAAAAAATCCTGTTCAGAAGTAAAAAAGTACATGAAATTTATTATTTTATTTTACACCGAGTTTCATGAAGGTACGAGGTATACGTTCAGTATTAGACGAAAAATGTAAGGAAATTCTCACCAACAAATAGATACTTAGTCAGACTTTAAGCCTAATTTTTTAAAAAAGTGATTTTTGCCCTTAACCTTACAAGTTTTTATTCAAACTTATTTTTTTTTCAGCATGTTGCACCCCCTAAAGGGACATTGAAAAAATTATATGTTGTACCAAGGGTATGACGAAGTTATAAAAAAAAAATTCAGCAAAGGCACCCCTCCAAAAATTTTTTGATTTTTTTTTTAAATTTTCAACCCCCCCAAAAAATGAGGAAAAAATTTCAAAAAAAAAAATCTCAAAAAATTATCGTACGAACATACATGTACCATGCTGTGAAAATTTCAAAAATTTTTTCTCGTTCTTACTGGAAATATCGCGAATTGAATTTTTAGCATACAATGCGCGATAATTCTGGAAGGGCTGGGGGTAGAGTTCTCAAGTAACATTTGGAACCACTTTTGACCAAATTTGCGTCGAGGGCCGACTTCATCTACTTAATGGGGGGAGGCCCTTTATGAAAAAAGGAACTGTATAATACATAAGTGAATAAAAATAAAATATTTTCATAAGAAAACACGAAAAAAGACAAATGAGAACAATCCCACAGAGGGCTATTTATCATCATCTATACAGGTAAAATGTTCATTTACATTTTTCGCATTAAATTTATTAAATTAAATAATTAAGAAACTTCCAAAAAGTAAATGATATGATTATGTAAAAGAATAGCCATTTAAATTTTATAAACGAATAAATAAAAGGAAAATTGCATAATAAGAATTCCAATACCTATTTAATGAATGCAAATGTTTGAAATAATCAAATCAGACGCCATTCAAAATAATTTAAAATTCATATTTGAACTACATTTACGTAAGTAAGTATCGTATTTACGAAAATTAACTAAGATCTCTCATGCTAGAGTGCTCCTCAATGAAGGACAAATTCTCCATATATATATATATAGTACAATTAGAATATGAAATTTTCACTGTTTTTTGTTAGAGTAACAAGTTGAAATTTCGACACAAACTTTCGCTCCAACCAAATAATGACTTTGCGAGACGGTAAATTTATTAAGAATGAAGAAGTGGTTATCACTGGCATATCAGGAACGTTTCCAAAATCTGAAAATGTTCAAGAATTCAAGGAAAATTTGTTTTCGGGTGCTGAATTATATTCGAATAACGAGAGATATGAAACAGGTACGTGAAACACTGATCAATGTCTTTCAATCGGTCATCAATATTTATTTACGAGTGATTTTCTCTGATATGCTCGTATGTAGTTGAGAAAAAGGTATACAAAATGGGAATGATAAAGAATCTTGATCGATTTGACCATACTTTTTTTCGAGTGAATCGACATCAAGCTGAAACGATGAGCATCTCTGGTCGAGTATTACTGGAAAAAGTATATGAAGCTATTTTCGACGCAGGTACCTAACAAGTATTAAGTTTATGTAATCTATAATATAACTTTCTAAGCACTTATCATGAAACTCACACGAGCCACGGCCCACGGTTTCCTACATTTTGCCAACAATGCCAACATCGATAACGTATAAAGCATACTCCACCAATGACGCTGAATTTTATATTTCTCATGCCTATAATTTCAACTAATTGTAGCCCTCGAGATCAATACTTATTGATCTTTCTCATACTAGAAATATAATTAAAAAATTGTTGGCATCAAGTAACATATTTTAGATGTTTGATAGATTTTCTCGTTGCATTCAGGATACAGCCCAAATCATTTTGAAGGAACTAACACCGGTGTTTTCATTGCGCAATGCTTCGAAGACCAAGAACTAAGCGACATTGGGGCAGACGGTAAACCGAGCGTAGATTTATCCTCATTTCGATACATGCTGGCAAACAGAATTTCTTACTGTTTAAACATTCATGGTATAAGAAATAAACGTGACAAATCGAAGGGAGAAAAGTTCGCTTCTAAATGTTTAACTTTTCAGGACCAAGCTTGGTACTAGATAGCGCTTGCTCAACTTCTTTATATGCGTTAGAAATGGCCTACACAGCGATTCAAAATGGAAATTGCGACGCAGCCATCGTAGGTTCAACAAATCTTGGCCTTTTACCACATATCACCGCTATTTTCGACGCTAACGGTGTTATTAGTGCTTCAGGATGCATTCGACCTTTCGATGCTTTAGGTAAAACGCAAAACAAAAATACGTTTAAAATAATAATTTAATTTCGCGTTATTATACCCTTCATATTTCACAGCTGATGGTTACGTTAGAGCTGAAGCAGTAGTAGCGGTTATATTACAAAAAAGAAAAGACGCGCGTCGTATATATGCTGATGTTGTTCATATCAAAACCAACTGCGATGGTTACAAAGAAGAAGGTATTACGTTTCCTTCGATGATATCGCACGAGGATTTATTTCGACAATTATATGAAGAAATTCGAATCGATCCGCAACTCGTATCATATGTCGAAGCGCATGGAACTGGAACTAAAGTACGCAAAAACAGATTCCCGTATTAGTGAGAAAAACTCCTGTTTCTAAATTTCAATACCTTACTTACTTGAGGTGAGACTTTAGTAGGTAATCAAATAAGAGTTTTAATATGTTCAACAAAAACAGACAATTCATTTGTTTTTCTTTGAAAATATAAAAAAACGTGAAGTAAAAATTCATATAAGCGATGAATATACATTAGGGTGACAATGAAAAATCAATATTCGATTTCGGGGTCGCGCACCCCCTAAAAATGTTCATTTTTATGTAAAAATAATATTCCCAAAATTTCACCCCGATAGATTAATATTAACCCGTGCCGCAAGGCCCTTGAATTTTTGAATAAGGGTACTCGACTTTAGAGCGCGAACGCTGTGCTATCTAGCCGTTGCACGTAACGGCGTTTTGAGCATAATCAGACCAAGTATGCGAAACGCTTTTCTACATCTTTATAGTTAATTGTTTCATGTAATTCATAATCTTCCGAAATTTTTAAGCGATGATTTGCCAGGAGGTCTGCTGAGTCCGCAATCTGTCAAATTATTTGTAACATTAAAAATTTCCACCGATTTTCTATTAATAAATTCAGACCAGTGGCACACAAATCCAGATTTCATTTCCGGTAAATTATAGGTCGATTCGTAAAACTGATGGAGGAATTTAACGATAAGTTGAGGAAGAACGAAGCCTAGAAAAAACAAATTTATTTTTAGTTTTAATTTTGAAGAATATTAAATTATTAAGAATTTTCCAGGTGAAAGGGTGCCTCCATACATTTTTTCGCGTCTTTCGGGTAACTTGGTCAATATTTTTGAACTACTTGTAAAAATAGGGAAACAAAAAGCGTAAGTCACGAAATTTTGTATTAAAATTCTGATATTTTCTTATTTAAAATAGGTTTTGTTATTATTTTATTAAATATTTTCATCTAATAACTCAAGTACTTTCATAAAGTTGAGGTGAAAAAAGAAATACTTCGAACTAATTTGCAACAGAAATTTTTTCTAGGCTTCGTTCTTCCTCAACTTATCGTTAAATTCCTCCATCAGTTTTACGAATCGACCTATAATTTACCGGAAATGAAATCTGGATTTGTGTGCCACTGGTCTGAATTTATTAATAGAAAATCGGTGGAAATTTTTAATGTTACAAATAATTTGACAGATTGCGGACTCAGCAGACCTCCTGGCAAATCATCGCTTAAAAATTTCGGAAGATTATGAAGTTCTAAGTTTAATTTTTTTTTCTGATGTTAGATTTGCTTCATCATCCAAATTGCAATCTTCAGAATTTTTAAAATCCAATAAAATTTTTGACATCGTCTCTTTTGTATTGTTGGAAAGTCTATCGTCGAATAATGAAAGAACAACAGTCTCTTCTTTTAAATGTCAATGGTGAGGAATACATTTTTTTAAACAAGCGTTCGCCATCGATTTATCATCTTCCTCAAACGATGATAGTGCCCTTAACAAATCAGTATCGCTCATTGACGCTTCACTAGCTTTCATTGCTGAACTCTATGGCCTTATGTAAATCTTGACGATGAATATCACGATACGAGTCACTGCATTTTCCCCTGGTTTTCTAAAGGAATTCTTTTCGAAATAAAAATAATTTAAGAAAATATAAAGCTTTTGCCATCCATTGCACTTCATGGAAACACCTGGTTTACAAATAAAAATCTTCTCATTCAATGACTCAGCTCCTAATAAAATGATTACAAGTTGAAGAATGAAAAAAAAAGTATAGCACCTTATACACATTGTTACAATAAGCCCGAACACGCGAGATGTACTCTGCTATACACAGCGGTTAAGAAGTACGACGTTCGAACTATGGAATAAGATATTCGCGTTCACAACCTTGAGGCATTGCGGCACGGGTTAATATTAATTTATTGCGATAAAATTTTGGAAATATTATTTTTGCATAAAAATGAACACTTTTACAGGGTGCGCGAAAAAAATTGCAGAAAAAAATTTTCTCCTATTACATTCATTGTCACCCTAATATACATAGTTGAAAATTTTAACCATTGAATATATTTACAAAATTATTTCACTGTCATCAAAAAGACGGTACACATTATTCTTCTGCTCATAGACGATATCTCTACTTTGGTCCCTCCTCCAGCCCCCTTAAAAATATTTGCCGATGATATAAACATTTTCTTGAGGTGTCAAAAATCAAATATAGCTCAAAAAATACTTCAAAAAGTGCTCATGGGCACATGAAAACGCATAATCTTGCTCTGAAACCAAAACCCACTGTGTCATTGAGAAAACGTGATAATTTTTTTTTTTGAATTACTTAATGAAAGAACGCAATTTTTGATTTTGCTTCTGAGTACTTGTTATGCAAAATCACTCAATGCATGAAGTCCGACCTTGAGAAGTCTATCATAGTATTCTAAGTTCTATGAAGAGCACTTGATATTTGACTTCTTGATCAATAATTAGTTGTATAATTGAAAGCGAAGAACTAGGCATTTGTAAAATATATTACAATATTTCTCGTCAAAGCTTCAATTACATAATTTTCAATTTCACTTCAGGTAGGAGATCCTGTCGAAGTGAATGCTATTGAAAAAATTTTTTGCCCTAATCGCACGACTGCTTTGAAAATCGGATCGGTCAAGTCAAATATAGGCCATAGTGAAGGAAGTGCTGGTTTATGTTCATTGATCAAAGTTATCATTGCATTTGAAACTGGATTAATACCTCCGAATATTAATTACCAAACACCAAATCCAAGCATCAGAAGTTTATTCAATGGCAATATAGAAGTAACAACTGGCTAAATTCTTGTCTATATGTTAACAAAGGAAATAAGTTGTAACATACGATCGTTTCAAGGTAGTCACAAAACCATTACGATGTGAAGGCGAATACTTCGCTATCAATAGTTATGGAATTGGTGGCGCAAACGCTCATCTCTTACTCAGTCCTCAAAAGAAACATAAAGCAAGTGTGGTCTCAGATTCGGGAAGCGAAAAATTACCACTTCTTGTCGCAGTATCAGGACGAACTAAGGAGGCAGTACATGTTATTCTGAAAGAAGTATGCAAATGTCTCATTTTAATTCTAGTAGTAGTAGTAAAACTACGTTTAAATACAAACACACTACAAGTGAATAACTAGAACTAAGGAACAACTATTACTTTTCAACTATACTATAACAAACCTAAAAGGAAAGATCTAAAACAATCTGCAAATACATACTATTACTTTTAAAACAAACCACAAAATAACTATCAGTAAAGGACTAATGCTGATAAAATCTAACATCTCTTCATCAATGTGGTATATCAAAATAACTCTTACAAATTTGACATTCCTTTATAGACAAACAAGAACGCCGAAGATGTAGAATATATAAAACTTATTCATGAAATATTCAGTGAGAACATTCCTGGCCATCTCTATAGAGGTTATAGAATAACAAATATTGAAGATGAAAACCATGACTATATACAAGTACGTGTTCACCTTCAGACAATGTTTTACTTCTCCGAGTAAAATATGACTATATTTAAAAAGAAAAACAAACAAATTATAATCATAGTATTTCACTGGTGAACGACGTCCAATATGGTTCATTTTTGCCGGCATGGGATCTCAGTGGCCAACCATGGGAAAGTCACTTATGAATATTCCCGTATTCGCAGAGTCTATTTACGAAAGTCATAAAATTATGCAATCCAAAGGTATCGATTTGCTTCGCATTCTAACAGAAAACGATGCCAATATATTTGAAAACATCTTAAATTCTTTCATCGGTATTGCGGCCATACAAGTAATATTGCAATTACATAGAAATCTACTTTATAAGTAAGGTATATCTAAAAACATTACCAAATATTTATTGAAACATGTCTACAGATAGCTTTGGTTGACATTTTAAAAGTGGTTGGTATAGAACCTGATGGAATCATCGGTCACTCTGTAGGTGAACTAGGATGTGCATACGCTGACGGGTGCCTAACTGCCGAGCAAATGTTATTAGCAGCTTGCCATCGTGGCTGGGAATCCGCGAACAATAAAATTATTCATGGAACTATGGCATCTATCGGTAAAGCGAAATTTTCATTAGTAACAAATTAGATTGCCTTATATACACACTTTGGCTGATAGATATCCTGTTTCTGTTCTTACGTAGTAAATAAGTAGACGAAAAACGCAATTTTGAGCTAATACATGGCTTATGAACATCTTATAAATATACTTTCAAGCTGAGCTTGAATAGATGCCAATAGACATCAATATCTTTTTCTAATTAATGAAAAATGTTGATATCTATTTGACATTATTTGAAGCTCAACTCGAAAGTATGTCGATAAGATATTCATATGACTTGTATAAGCCCAAAACGGTGTTTTTGTGTATCTATTTGCCACAGAAATGTGCACACAGGGAGGTATCAAATCAGTAGTAAAATTTCCATCATTAAGCGCTACCTTCCTATTCCTCAGGTATCGGTTACAAGGATATAAAGAAACTACTACCTTCCGAAATTGATGTAGCAACTCATAATAGTTCAAATAACTGCACCATTTCTGGCCCAACAAATGTCGTGAAAAAATACATGACCGAGTTGGAAGGAAAAAATGTGTTCGTTCATGAAGTAAATGTATCAAATATCCCCTATCATAGTCGTTACATTACCCCTCTAGCGCCTGAATTTTGTTCAAATTTGAAAAAAGTATGTGTGTATTATATTGTTGATTCGCTTATTGTAATTACTTAAGTAATTACTGACTAGTTGTGAATTCCATTAGATTATTCCAGTTCCTAAGCTGCGGTCTAATAAATGGATCTGTACATCTTTACCAAAAAACGAATGGAGCAGTAATAAAGCAAAATATTCATCAGCCGAATACTACACCAATAATTTGTTAAATCCTGTATACTTTGAAGAAGGCATCCTTCATATCCCACATAATGCGATCACAATTGAAATAGCTCCTCATGGACTTTTACAAGCTATTTTGAGACGCTCATTACCGTCCTCTGTAGATAATATTCCATTGACTTCGAAAAGTACCAGTGATGGTGTAAAATTTCTACTAAATGCGTTAGGCCGGTTAGTATTTCATAAATATACATATAGTTTAGTATATTGCTGCACCATAAATGGTCTTTACCAACTTTTATGACGGTGTGAAGCGCTCTGTATAAGTTATTTTATTTATCCAAACTCCTAAACATCTTTGGTAATGATAACCAAAGATGTTTACGAGTTTAGATAAGTAACCCATACAGAATATGTAATTGACCTTCTTGGACTTGTTGAGCTTACTGTAATGTTTTCTTGCAAGAATGCATGTACTAGAATGGCTGATAACTCTATCTAGAATCTGTTGGCCACTTTTAAATAGTGTACAACAACGTACGCACATTCAAATCATATAATACTCATGTATGGTATACACCTTAATGTAGGATTTACACGCTTGGCGCCGCCCTCAAAATTAGTAACTTATATCCAGCAGTTGAATTTCCAGTAAGCAAAGGAACCCCTATGATTTCTCCTTTAATAAGATGGCAGCACGACGAACAGTGGCCGATTACTAAGTACGTGAAGAAAATAAAAATATCTGGAGAGCGTGATGTAATGCTGAATTTAAAATCGGAAGAGCACAGCTATCTACGTGATCATATCATAGATGGTAGAAATTTATTTCCAGGGGTAGGATATTTGGTAGGTATAAATGACCGTATCTCTCTATATATTAAAATCAAAATAGAATCGGTTTTGAGATGCGCGCGCATCCTGGTTTTAAATAACAGGTATAAAAGGTATATAAAGGACAGCACATATGGACTGCATTACGCAACAATATTCCAAGTGAAATGAGGCGCCATAGACTTGTTGATCGATCTTATTTTTGTTTTCAATGAGAAAAACTGGTAATGAATGAAATCATTCATGTTATTTAAATAATTTCAAAGACAAACAAGTGAAATTTGTTCAGTTTGATTGACTGGCTTTGTTATAATTTACATTACATCAGAAACTTGATGTAGTTAAAGTTTAAGGCGCCTCATTTCACTTAGAACATTGTTGCGTAATGCAGTCCATATATAAAGCCTGGTACTTATATGCACAAGGGTAAGTCATAAAATTGTTTCGAGTAGCAAGTATACAAAAGGAAGAAAAGGTGATAAATTTCAATAAATGCTTTGTATATAGACAAGAGTAAGGGTGAAGTTGTAAAATTGTTTAAAATGGCAAGTATAAGGTATAAAGCGGCGAGCCCATCCTGAAACGAAGAATTCTTGGTGGGGGGAAACAAATAAAAATAAATTGGGTTGTGCAGTTTGGAATGTAGCAGTACTTGTCTGATAAAATAACTTTTTTCTTCATTTAATTTTTATTGCGAGCCCTGAAGGGGCGAGGAGGCACTAGTCCATTTAAAAACTACTTCTCTTTTACCTGTTTATATTTTCTTTGGCAGTATTTTGTATGGGAAACAATAGCATCAATGCAAAAAAAAGAAATTCAGCGAGGTGTCTGTAGCATTTGAGAACATTCGTTTCGAACGGGCTATCAATATTTTAGAAACTCGTAAGATCAATGAAACTTTATTAATTAATCTAATATTTTCTAATGAGATGAAATTTACACAGTTATTTAACTTTTAGAAAACGTCATCTTATTACATATAGTTATTCAAAAGGGTAGTGGTAACTTTGAAGTGACTGAAAATGATGCAATTGTTGTAACTGGAATAGTTCGAACACCAGAAAACATCGATGCTGAATGGATCAATATTGATTCTTCAACACTACAAAATAAGTCCTTTAATTCAAATAGCTCGCTGTTGAGTACTAAAGATTTCTACAAAGTATTAAGACTTAGAGGTTATCATTATAAAGGACTTTTTAAGAAAGTACTTAATGTTAACCATGATGGTAAGTTGAAAATTTTTACCAAAAAATTCAATTTTACGAGCATTATGTTTAAAACATTGTATTTCAACAGGAACGTATGGAAAAGTGGCATGGTGTAACAATTTTGTTACCTTTATCGATACAATGGCTCAACTATTGGTTCTACAAAGAGATGTTGATAGATTGTTTATACCAACTTTTATTCGTAAAGTTGTAATAGACGTGAAAAAACATTATGAGATTTTAAGCACCCTTGGTAAAGAAAATACAGGTCAGTTCAAATATTACATATATAATATAAGTGATAGGAGTAGAAGAAAAATCAAAAATTTTTAGGTATATTTACAAAGTATGAACTTCAACGTGAATTAATCTTACCAAATCATTTTAAAATCTAGAGTTATTAGTCAGCTTCTACTCATATCTCGACCTCTTATGTTCGGGTGGTGTTCAAATTTTTCAAGCTAAAACTAGCGCTATAGCACGAAATAAGAACTTGAAGGACCCAATTCTAGAAAAATATTTATTCGTACCATACATTAAAGAAGAAGTAAGTATACCTAATTTGTATAACATATTCACAATATAACGAGAAAGAATTTAATAACAATTTACGAATTTAGAAAATGGACATACATTCGTTTGTAAAATTATGTATTCAAATTACATCAGAAAATAATCATATGTTGAAAGTAAAAACCTTAGAGCTGTTGGATATAGATCATATGTCTGTAAATAAGGAGCTTATATCTAATATCATAGCTGTTACATTAATGGATGTTCCTTTAATTCAGGTAATACAAATCGAAGTTATTATACTCTGTTCATCATATACATATGTTGATCTCAGGCTAACGTCAAAATTAATGAAAACTCTCTAACTATATGGAAAAGTGATTCCATATTTTTAATACTATTAATACTTTCTTAATACTTTCAAAAATAATACCTAGTAGTAGTTGGTTGTTTTTGATTTTCATTAGTAATAAAGGACATATTTCTAAATGAATTTTTAAATGTCATCTAACCAATTTTAGGCTGATCTAAATATCTGGATAGATTCTAAACATCGAACGCTTGAAACTAATGTAACAGGGATTAATATACTTGATGAAATACCATCCGATCACAGCTGTTGGATGATAGTGGTCCATAATATATCGAAAAATAAAGATGTGAGTTTATCTACCAGCATAAGAATTGAAGATATATTTGTTAATATTCATTACATAATATACTGTGATTATTTCCTCATAAGCTTACACAGATTTTGAAAGCACTACAAAATGAAGGATTTATCATTTCAATTGAAACCAATACTTCAAAACCATCATTTGAGCAGTTGGGATTAATTGTTTGTTTCAGTCGTCTTTTAGATCATAACAAACGAATTGTGTTACTACGAAAGGTTAGTAATAGTGGACTAATAATGAAAGTCTAATACCCATAATAAGTTTAGAAGATATAAAACTTAGTTGATGAAAGACTACGTAATAATTATTGCACTTGATACACTTCACTTCCAGTTATCTAAGGGATTTTGGATTGGGGGAAAAGTCGACTATTTTTACGATGATTAATTTGCCGGCGTAGATATGAGACTTTACGCTAATACTTTTTCGCCTATAAAGTCGCCTTTGCTACTTATTTCGAAAAAATTTTGTTATGAAAATTTTCCACATACCTAAGAATCGAACCCAAGACCCACACTTCTCCGAACCACGATGCTAACCACTACACCACGATGGTGAATATCTGTATAGGCGACTTTCATGCACATATTATTGCGAGGGCGTTTTTAATGGCGATATTATCAACGAATTTGAGTGCAAATAAATGAGCGAAAAATCATTGGCAGAAAGTCTCCTATTTACGCTATGAGTTAGGTGTATTTTCGGCGAATTTGCCAACGTTGGCGAATTTATTAGCGTATGGGCGATTTTTCCCCCAATAGGGTCTCTTGTAAGGAAATACTGAAAGGTTCTGTTTTTGAAACATGATAATAAAGTAGATGAAAGAAGTTGTAGCAGAAAACTAGCAATTTTTAAATGGGTTTTCAAGTTTTGTGGTTGCAACCATAACCAGATTCTTATAGTGCTACGATTTTTATATTAGGATATTGATTTTTCACAAACTATTTTTTTTTTCAAATTCATTAATAGTACACTAAAAGAAATCCAGAAGTTGTATTAGTTAAAATAGACAACACCTCTTACTCCTGGATACCTAAAATACAAAACACTATAGAATCCATCAAAACCAACAATAACTCCGAGTTGATTATATATGCTGAAAAAGATCCACTAAGCGGAATACTAGGTTTTTTCAACAGCTTGAAGAAAGATGAACCCTACATAAATATGAAGTAAGTAGTATCTCTATAATGACTGTAACCTTGAAGTGAGAAAAGTTGTAAGTCCTTTACAATCGAAACATAATTTCCACTAATCAATCAATTTCGTTCATAGGTGTTTCTTTATGAAGGATGAGAATACTCCAACATTCACTTTACAAAATACCCTTTATAAAACTCAATACGAGAAACATTTAGTCAGGAACGTTTATAAAAACCAAGAATGGGGTAGTTATCGTTTTATACCACTTGGACCTCTCGAAGACAAAGAGGTTCCTTATGCGTATTGCACACAACTGATAAAAGGCGATCTTTCTTCATATAGATGGGTAGAGGGCCTATGCGATTCCACCAAGTGAGTACCTTAGAAATGAATTCTTTATTTTGAACAAGTAGCTTATTAGAACTATTTTTGTAATTATGAACATTCTACTTTCAGTATACTTACAGTACATGTCTACTACAGTCCCCTTAATTTCCGTGATGTTATAACTGGTTTGGGAAGAATAGATTTGATGGACATTCCTGGTTTCAATCGTTTTGATGAAGTAAGAATTTTGAAGATGAACATTGACAAAAATAAATCATAGAGATATAATATATTTTCAACTCACTTCATTTAAGAATGGCTTTGGTTATGAATTTGGAGGGAAATCTGAAGATGGGCAACGCTTTATAGGATTCTCAAAATGTAGAGGAGTTGCCAATATTAAAATAGCGGATCCTCATTATGGCCACTTCATTTGGAAAGTACCAGACTACTTGAGTTTAGAAGAAGCATCTACTATTCCCATTGCTTATACTACAGTAAAATTACGATTTGTAAAATATATTATTGCTGTTTGTTTATATGCAGTTCTTAAATCATCTTTTAACGTTTAAACATAGGTAATTTACGCGCTATTCTACAAAATACAACTGAAAAGAGGATGTTCTATACTTATACATGCGGGCAGTGGTGGTATTGGACACGCCGCAATCCATATATGCAATTATTATGGATGTAATATTTTCACTACAGTTGGTACACCTCAAAAAAAAGAATACATCAAAAACACATTTCCTCATGTAGAGCCATAAATTAATATTTTTGATTTTTATAGCTTGTGGTAAAACCTATAATGTTTCGTTTTTTCTTTCTATTATAAGATCCCTGAAAATCATATTGGATGCTCTAGAGACTCGTCTTTTCAAAAGTTAATAATGGAACAAACTAATGGACGAGGTGTTGATGTTGTATTAAACAGTTTAACTGGACATTTACTACAAGCCTCATTACATTGTGTTGGGAAAGGCGGAGATTTCATAGAATTAGGAAAAGTAGATATGGCTCAGAACAACCTCATGGGTAAAGTAATGTGAATCAGGCATCATTCTCAAATTTAAGTCCATAGGTATACTAAATAAAAATAATTTACATACATAAAGAAATGGGACCCCTCCTCAAATCCATCAGATACCAAAGCATTCATTTCGATGATCAAGAAGTATTCCCATTAGAGCTTAAGATAAGTTTGCAGAAAAAAGTGCAGAGTATGCTGGAACAAGGAATTATAAAACCAATACCAAGTACTGTGTTTAGTATAAATGAGGTGGAAACAGCAATTAGGTATCCTATCAATGCTAGATACTTGAATTAATAAAGGTCATTAAGTCCATTAACATATTCACTATCAACTTTTTGTTTCTCAGGTATATGGCCGCAGCTAAACATATTGGTAAGGTAATGATTAAAGTTCGAAATGAAGAAAAAGATAAGCATGCTAAGCCTTCACCAATTCATATTCTTGCCCAACCTCGGTTATTATGCTCAAAAAAACAATCATATGTGATAATAGGTAAATTTTAAATCCAATAAAATTAATAGTTATGCTATGATTAAGACCTCATAAGATGAACTATAGCATCAATGATAAGGCAAGGGAGAGCCAAGATGCTTTAGGGAATATTCAACAGGTTTGCATTTATAACATTACTAACTTCATACTTATATGTCACACCCTAGATGGAGTCTAAACACCTTCCACCCCTTTCTAAAAAAATTTTAAGAAGTTGAATTCAGATTATGTAGTGCTTTTTCCTCAAAATAAATCATATGAACTGGTAATCTCAAATTTTACCCATTTGAAATTCCTCAAACCTTCTTTAAATTTTAAAATCCTTAATCTATTGAACCAATGATAACTTCCAAATCTTGTTCAAACACCATTTAGCATTGTAAATAATAAACGTTTCATAGGTGGTTTAGGAGGATTTGGTTTAGAACTTGCAGACTGGTTAGTTTTACGAGGCGCTAAAAATATCGTACTCAGTTCTCGTAACGGAATCAAGGATGGTTACCAGTCGTATAAAATTGGCTTATGGCGCTCCTACGGTGTAACCATTATAATATGTACCCAAGATATAACGAGTGAAAATGGCGTAAAGAACTTACTACAGGAGGCAAACGCTTTAGGCCCAGTAGCTGCAATATTCAACAGCGCCACAGTAATTAACTCTGTAGTAATAATATTATTACCAAGTATTGAATTTATTATACTGACATCACTCTGTTATCTCGTAGATTTTATTAGACTTTCCTTTCAACCAACAAACTGAACAAACGTTCGACATATCTGCTAGCCCTAAAGCAAAAGCTACGCTTCACCTTGATAAATTATCACGTCAGATGTGCCCTCACTTGAAACATTTTGTAGTATTTTCGAGCATTAGTTGCGGACATGGAAACAGCGAACAAAGTAATTATGGAATGTCTAATTCTATTATGGAACAAATCTGCGAAATGAGACAAAGCAATGGTTTACCAGCCTTAGCTATTCAGTGGGGACCTATTGGAGATGTTGGCATATTCAGTGATCTTTTCCAGAATGATTCAACCGCAATGATCGGTATCTCTTTTATATTTATATTATATCGTTTACATCAAAAGAATTACAGTACATATTTAAAATTAAAACTGTATTTGTAGGAGGAATGTTACAACAAAGAATAAAATCTTGTCTGGAAACTCTAGATAGGGTTTTACATCAAAACAATGCTATTGTATCGAGCATAATAATAGGCGAAAAAAGTCACACTTGTTCAGATATAATAAGTGTTGTCACGAATATTTTAGGTATAAGTGAAAAATATTATTTCAGATAGTGTACTGTAGAGAAAACATTCAAATGATTTCCACAAATAAATTTTTCTACAGGTATCAAGGATTTGAAAGCAGTTAGCCTAACGTGGACATTACCTGAATTAGGAATGGATTCTGTGATGGCCCTCGAACTTCAACAAGTAATTCAATCTGAATTTGGAATTTTCCTAACATCTCAAGATATTAAAAATATGACTTTTGGAAAATTACAACGCATGAAAGACAACAAGGGTGATAACCGAAATGTTTAATCATACTATAGAAAGATAAGCATTAACAACTTTAAAGAATGAACTTCGTTAATGGGTTGGTAATTAGTATAGATATATAGTTTGAATGTGAATTATAAATCCATATTTAGAAAATTAAAAAAATATTTTCATCTTTAATAAACTGTAATCATAAAGTCAAGTAAATAGGCATTACTACAATGTACTTAATTATTAGTGGTGCAAATATAATCTTAGCTTCATATGCATAGCATACACACGTGGGTAAAGGTAAGGGGCCTTGACCAGCTAACCATTTTTTGGTGAACGGTTCCTATAATCAGTGATTACAAAATCTAGAACCCTTAAGATACCTCAGGAAAAAGTTGGGGCTCCTTAAAGAGTGAATTTCTTGAAACTTGAAAGGTTTGTACTTTGCTATTTTGATCTTTTTAAAAGATACAGAGTAACAAAACAGGGCTCATAAAGAGAGATAAGGAATAGGAATAGGAATATCGAACGACAGACATTTCAACTGAAGTAAGTACATTTCTACAACATTCTGCGATTGAAACTGCATTCTTCTGAAATGATTTTTTGCAGAATTCCAGCTATACAGTAAAATTTATATAAACTGCTGTAGTATACTACGTACTATATACAAAAGTAAAAACCTATCTAGAGTCATCCTAAAATTTTACTCCGACCCATGACTCCGTGCAATTCTAAATGCTAACTTCAACATCACTTCAACTCTGGAGTTACTCTGAAAATTCAACTGTTCATGCGCTATTTGTAAATTGTGAGAAATGACGATCAACGAGAGGAAAATTTGTTTTTTTTTTCAATTTTTTCAATTCACCGACAGTACACAATTACACATGAAGAGCGAAAATGGAACAAAAAGTGTTTTCATGATTTTTCCTGTGAATAATATGGTGCGAAAGATTTACAGTTGCTGTTGAGATATGAGAGAGATCCTACAGATATGTGTAAACTATTTTCAAAGAAAACAATTTTTATCCTCGCAACATCTCAAACTATATATCTGTACAGTTCGAAGAAACCTAAAGATATTACACATACTACTATAAAATAGATAAAACAGGTACCTTTCAACAGTGGAAAATCGTAGAGATGAAACAAGCCATCAGTTTCTATTGAGAAAATTGATCATAAACTGTAACAGGAATGGGTATATCACAATTCGCGAACTCAAATAAAATAGTTTCTATTTATAAAGGTGAACGGTTGCGCTTGTAAATAGTAAGTGTAAGATGAGAGCTAGGGTAAAGTGTAGAATCACATTGTAGGGTGGAATATGATGGAATAATTTCTGCTTGCATAATGTTATTGTCGAAAGAAATTCCCATTTTCAGTTTACTCATAAGGGTTCCGCTACATATAACATTGAATGTTTATGATGATCACTACATTACTCAAGTTGATAAATCGCGAAAACGAAAAAGATTTAAACATTATCAAATTATAGTTTACACGAACTGCAAATAGCTAATTTTCGCTTAAAACATAACCACAAAATTATATGGACCGGGACCAGGGGACCATATAACACATGCCGAATTCACAGCTAAAATTTCCAAAAGTGAGGAAAACAATCGAGCTAGTAACAAGTGGTTACATTCGTTTCTGCGCATGCGCCTAGTACGAGTCAATCGTCTTGATCTTGAACCAACCCTCGTCCGATCAAAGTTATGAGAATATTTTGAGAAGTAACTTCTTGTTTGAATGGAGAGGCATATTCATCTTAGCGCATAGGCAGAAACGAATTTAACTACATATTACCTCGATTCTGTATTTATTTTCTTCACTTTCGTGTTTTTTTGCAAATTTAACCTAGGACTAGCCGTGTTTGGACTTTGGTTGATGTAGAAATTAGGGAACTGGTTCGAAATAGAAGCGGTCCTGCATAGCCAAAATTGGTTTTCTACTCACGCCCAAAAATATTCATCATCTATCAGATTTCAAGGAATGATGAAGTCAATAAACCTTCAATAAGGTGCTTACAAATAACACGCTATCAAGTATTTGGAATTCGACCGGTTATTCAATATTATTGCCCTTGCTTAAAAAGCTACTTCGACTGGCCACTGTTCAAATCTGGTCTTCGGTCTTCTCTATTGATTTAATTCTTAAGTTTATCCTTATATCCAGGAAGTAATCAAGAATGCGATTGTAAGATACGTCAAGTTCATTAGAAACTTCCAAATGAATTTATCAAACTGAGCAGCGCGAAAATATCACTTTCAAGCAAAGTTGTGAATGAACAGAACTCATATATTCACCTTGTCCTCGTTATAAACGCGTTCACGTCCTGGACTGCAAGTCACAAATACTACTTATTCAAAAATTAAAGCCATTAGGGGTTCAGTCATAAATAACAGAAGTAACTATGATTATGCCTGTGAGGGACAGATAATGAAGCAGGCTTACTATACCTAAGAGTGAATAGGTCTCACTCTCTCAACAAGTCTTCATATTAAACATTTTTTTCAATTCTCGCGGTAATGGTATACAATTTTTCTCAACATTTCGATACCTATTTCCGAATGAAAACAAAATTACCTTACTAACAAAAGTTACACATCAACTTCTCTGCTCTTTTCAAACGCAAACACCATTGATAGAAGATTTAAATCGTGCTATAATCTGATCTAGATGATTTTTATAACATTCCGAAGTTTTCGTACACGATAATCAATTTACCTTCTCAAGCAAGCCCTTCGTTTCAAGGGGGAGGGGAAAGCTAAAGAAATTCTATTTTTAGTTGATACCAGTGTATTGAAAACAAAATTGGAAATCCGGCCCAATTAGGTTATTGTTTACACATTAAAGAACTTATTATAATACAGTATAGTCGAAGTGCGTGGAAAACGAAGGAAGGATTTGTGGCGAACTATATCAAGGCCTAATTAAAACCACTTTGAGCTGCAATTGCAAACGATGCTTGCAAAAAGAGTATATGACAAATATAGAATAATACTTGAAGTCTCATTCAGTTTCAAAAATTAATGACAACTAGGTAGGTACTCAACGTACTCAATAGTATGAGACTGATAATGATATTCAATGAAAAAAAAAAAGATCATCCATATTCCTATTTTAATTCGAGGAAGATGACTGTTTTATTCAAAGCCCATCATTTCGTAATTTCTCATCGATAATTAATAAAACAACACGTGCGATTACAAAAATTTAATATTACAATTTACTTACAAATCATAAACAATCATCGAAAAATTTAGTACCTAGGATTAAATATTTTGTTTTTGTAAACGAAAATTAGAAAATTACAAAGTAAGGGATCTTTCATTAATGAAAAATATGTGAAACGTTTAGTGAAAAAACTGTATCGAATGTACAGACATTATAAATAAATAAACAAAAAAGGAGTAAATATTGTTCACATTGGGCGGCCTCTACCTCTACCCATATTCGGTGCACCACCATCACTTCTTTGTGACTTGGGGTTTTTAATCGTTTCGTCTACAGATAGAACGAGGCAAGCGGCTTCGCAAGCAGCAATTAAAGCGTTTTTCTTCACAATAGCGGGTTCCCAAACGCATTTAGCGAAATTATCGGAGATATCTTCTTTGGTGACGTCAACTCCGTACCAACAATCTCCTGTAAATCAAAATTATTAATAATTTAGAAGCAAGAGCGTTTTTGGAAACAACTGATATTTTACTAACCAGCGGCATGTTTTTGCCTTAATTTATTTAAAATATTCGTAGCATCGAAGCCAGCATTGTCGCACAACTGCCTGGGAATGATTTCCAAAGCTTTAGCGATAGCACCGATTAATAACTGCTCTTTGCCAGCTACAGTACGTGAGTAGTCACGTAAGGTTTTGCTCAACTGCATTTCAATCGCACCGCCGCCTGTACATGAAAATATTATAGATCAACGCTTTTTTTTTAACGTGGTAGATAAGACTACGATACCTTAGTTCTTCATTATAAACTCAAGTATAAGTTATGCAATTTTTTTTAATACTAACCTGCGACGACTGAATCGTTTTTGATCATTCTTCTCACAATCATAATAGCATCGTGAAGAGAACGTTCGGTTTCTTCCAGAAATTGTTCAGCTCCACCACGTAAAATGATAGTGCAAGTTTTTGCATTAGGGCATCCTCGGAAGAAATTGAATCTAAATATTACAATATTAGAGTATTCACATATGTTAAAAAAATTAGCAATTAAAGTACTTCATTTTCACCTTTCGCTTCCAACTTGTTTTTCTTCAAATACAGCGCAAGTTCCAAGAACAGCGTCATTTAAATCGTGAACAGTTGTTAGTACGGCGCCACCGCAAGCTTTTAGAGTTCGTTTTAAATCTTCCTCGGGTATGCGACCGGCGCAGAACATGTCTCTGGAAACAAAACAATGGGAGATTACTCATTGAAATTTAATATAATTCAAGCGATATTTCGTAACAACAGAAGTACCAACCTGTCAGCGAAGTACTGAGTGGCGACATCTCCGATGGGTAATTTCGAAAGCACAACTTGGGCCCCACTCTTGTGTATCAATTCTAATTTATTATATAAAATTTGCCATTCTGCATCAACTATTTTCTGGTATTCCTGAGGTGATGAAAAAAAGCATTACTATTCGATCACAATATAAAATTTAAATTGAGAAAACGTGTATAAGTGAGACTCAATTTTGGGCCCATCAACCTCCAAACATTATAGCTCAAAAGTTGTTTATGAAGCCCTCGACGAGTTTTTAGCGATGGTTTTTAATACTGAAATTCAATAGGGGAAGGTGGGCGTGAAGTAAGAGGTGTCGAAATATCAAGTTGAAAACAAATTTAGAAGCAATGCTATGCATCGTTTTTTTTTTTCAATGGTCTAAAATGATTAATTTCAATAATTGACCCATTTTGGTGGGAAAGAGCTTTTTCCATTTTTCAAAATTTTAAGCCATCCTCCCCTTTTGTACCCTTCCCTGAAAGACACTCATTTGCTTCTCATTGTTTGAGATTTAATAAGGAATATTCAATCCGTAATAGTTTTAGCTCGTTCAACATTCGGAGCTTTAAATGTATTTCCTATTTTCAAAGGAGTTTTCTTATAGAACACATATCTCAGCCCTAATAATTCGATAGTTGCATGTACATTATAATCTACTCGTTTTCACTCATCTGTAATGATTATTCTTCAGATACTGAATTTCAAAAAATGCTGTCAGTTGTTGAATCAGTTTTTGCGGGTTGAAAAAACACATTATCTCAAAATTTGCATTAGAATTTATTTCTGTGGCTCAGGTTAGGAGAGAAAGTGCTCATTTTTTCTGCCATTATTAACCCATTTTAGATGTCCTCAAAGTGCAATACATTTGATAGGGGTTAGCATGGGTTGGGTTGAAATAGTTCTGAAAAGAGTTGAAAATAATTTTGGTTCTGGTATTCAATATTGTTACTGAAAATGATGATTTTGGTGCAATTTTCCTCTCTTGACTTTTACAGGGGTTCTAAAATATGGGAAAACCGAAAAAATCGATTATTGAATTCTTCGATACCAGCTCTGAATGTTTAATAGGGTATAACTATAATGGATTGAATTTTTTCTATATATCTTCAAACCATGGAAAGCGAATAAGAGTGTATGTACAAAAGAGGAGGATGGTCCAAAATTATTAAAAAAGATCCATCCCCACAAAATGAATCGATTTTTATTCATTTTAGGCGTTGAAAAAAAAATATTCCAATAGTTCAAACTTGTTTTTAAATTTACAAAATTTGACCCTTTCTACCCAAATATCAAAGCTGATACCAAAAACTGAACGCATCGAAGAGGTATCATGCGATGTAGCAACATTTGGGCAATGAAGTTCCGGAGTAAATAGGCCCCCTTTGTTTTTAATTAAATGCGAAAAATATACTTTGGCTGAATCTACGCGAATTTCGGCATTATCACGTTCCGCTTTCAATTCCAATTCAACATTCAATAAGGCAATTTTAGGATTGGTATAATTTTTCGGTTGCATTTCAAATCCAGCATAAGAGAATGTTTTCTTGAAAGCCACACCGTCGACTAAAACTGAATCCTACAGAAAACAAATACTTGAATATTTCATTCTTCAACAATGTATGCCACAAATAAAAAATTCACCGTACCTCTAATGCGCCTCCTTGAACTTGTTTAATACCGATCATATTCAACGGTAGTAAATCGTCCAACATCAGAACAGCATCTACGACCATTTTAGCGAAAAATTCTTTTTGCTGGTGAATCAATTTGGAGCTTAAAGCGGTCGCAGCACATTTCTCCAGTAGTGATCGGTATTCAGTTTCATGACTTTTCTCTATCTATAGAGAATAAATAAGGTTGATTTTCACATTAAAAGAAATAATGTTGTGATTACCTATTAACTTACTTTAGGAGCTAATTCATCGATTCGTTTAACGATAATGTCGATAGCTTTTCTAATGGCTTTGACAATGTAACGGGGTGAACACCTTCTTCGACGTAACATTTTTCTTGTTTCAAGAATTCACTAGCTAATAAAACGACACTAGTTGTTCCATCGCCCACCTAGAAATTCAGTAATGTTATTACATTTACGCAAGTATTGTCTGGTGGTTTTTTCATTAATTCGTACCTCAGCATCTTGCGATTTGGCAATATCAACAAGAGTTTTGGCGGCTGGATGTACGATATCTAATAATTTCATTATCGTGGCTCCATCGTTAGAGATGGTAGTTCTGCCGTTTCGATCTACTATCAATTTATCCATACCACGAGGGCCTAACGTGGTACGTACAGCTTCTGCGACTGTTTGGCATGCATTTATATTGGATACAAGTTGAGGTTTTCCTTGCGAATCTTCGGTGCCCTCTTTCAATAATAAAATTTGAGGTTGCTGAAATCGGTAAAGAATAAAACCCGTGAATAATGAGTGTCAAAAAATATTACGGTTATTTTAAATTTATAGGATAAATTTCTGCAATATAAATCATTAAGAAATACTTTCGACCATTGATAATGCCTATTTATGGAATAAATTCAATAAAATTTAACATGATGGTTCGCCTAAGTAATTGATTTTTTGAATTAGATTTACAAAAATTAAAACTTACCATTTTCAAGAGCTTGAAAGTTTTCTTAACAAAGAACTAAACGGATTAGCGGTATTTTTTATATTTTTACTGATACTTAGATTCCAATTATCATTTAATATCGTTCACGATGTTAATAATTTGTAAATTTTTCTATAGGATAGCACGTTAGCTCATTTGCCGAATTCAAGGAATGAGCTCAATGTAGATAAATAATACGCATGCGCAATCTGGAACAGCAGGAGGCGATTCTGGACATTTCTAGCCGATTGTTGGTTAGCCAATAATACTATAGGTACGAAAATACACCATTTTTAATTCACGCAATTATTTCATTTTCGCTTTGTGGAATATTGTGCGTTTGTGCCCTTTAGTAGTAAGTTGTAATAATATTGTATTTTATACTTTTTATTAATGTAAGTTTTAAAATAAAATCAAATTAAATTAAAACATCGAACATTGATCATCAAAGTTCAAAATGGCTATCTGTTTATAACTGAGTTTAAATAGCGATATCTACTGAAATTTCACATAAGTTCAAACTTTTAATCGATCGCTGATTGGTCAACGAAAAATATGGTATTTCGAAATCTTTTTTCAATTGGTCAATGAAATCAATTGAAAACAACAACCTTATCTAGAAGTTTTAATTTGGAAATTTTTGTGGGATATTGTTAAAAAATAATGATCCTCGTTAACGATATTTTACGCTATCATTTTATTAAAGTGAGTTTTCGCGACTTACTATGATATTTTCTCACTCATTTATTAACTTTCCCTAGTAGTGAACGTTGCTTTTTTCTTAATTATTGGAAACTTAATATTCCTGACATGATTTCAACACAAACATCGGTATAATGTAATTTGATTAACGTAAACAACTTCTCTGGCAAGGTGTGGTATATAATTTTCTTTTCACAATTTAATTGCTCAGATATGTTTATACTCCTTTTAGTTCTTTCTAGCATTCATAAACCTCTATGATTCAACGAGATAATTACCTTATTAATATTTATTGCTTCTATTAATTTAAGTGTGACATATTTTATCGAAATTAAAGCAGAAAAGTACGTTTCACGTCTTAATTGTTACTTATATATTCTAATCGATGATATTTTTCAGCGCGAAGAGAAGTGTAATGACAAGTTCACATTCCTTGATAACTTCCACATATTGATTCTTGACAATTAAAATGGCCAACGAGATACCACCGTTTTTACCAGCATCACCACCTCCTATGTGTAAGCTAGATTTCGATGAAGACGACGACGAAGATGATGATTTGGAGATTTCTTCTCATATGCATCGGAAACTTGTTACCATGGTAACTGAATCAAGATTGTTATTTTTTTTTTGAAACTATAAAAACTGAGTTGTTATCTTATCATTACAGATAATGTCAGTGTTTCCAAAGTAACCAGCGATAACGAGTTAAATAACACGAAACAATTTTCGATCCTGGAGCCATTTATATCGAGGCGTTTCCTAATCACGAGAATTCTTTAAAAAATAATATAATTTCGAATGGTATAAAAGAAATTCTTTCGACGGTTTTGGCAAAATTGTGAAAATGGTTCCTGTACGAATTTACCTGTAGGAAAGTTATCATTGCAAAATCAATCTGATACGGAATCGATGTGATTAATTCGACCGAAAAATGTCATAATGACAACCTTGACGTTACTAGTGAAAGCCACATTCCTATCGATTCTATTGCAAATAACACCGTTCCCCCAGTTGATGTATTACCGAGTTTAACTGTTACTAATTGTAACGGTACAAGTGCAGATACGAACTCGATTGAAGAAGACAGTAGTATCGATGATTCTATCAGCATAAAATTGTGATGAAAATTGCAGCAAATAACGACACCAACAGTATTAAT